>JAEANM010022021.1:0-11703 GCA_017656035.1 Myanophis thanlyinensis
TTATTATTATTATTATTATTATTATTATTACACACAGGCACTCACGCACACACGACCAATTGCGTGTGCATGTGCAGGAGAGCTCCGAAGACCAGCTGGATTTCCTGCTGCAATCGCACGCATGCACAACGGAGGCCCGAAGACCAGCAGGATCTCTGCAATCGCGCATGCGTGTATGCAACCGCATGTGCATGGTCAGCTGAAGGTAAGCTGGCCAGCAACTTGTATGCCCAGCAAGATGGCTCTGCGTGCCACCTGTGGCACCCGTGCCATAGGTTTGCCAACACGGACTTAGAGGTTAATCTGTGTCTTCAGGGTCACCTGAGTGGTGCAAATGGTTCCCATAGACTGCAATTTTTTTTCCTCTGGAAATTTAAAGAAATATTCCCCGCTGTCCCGTCAGAGCTAAAGAAGCTTCTTGGATGAGAATTGAAATGTCTTCAAAAAAAGAACAAGAAACTGAGGTTGCTTCCTGAAAAATCCCCTTTGGGACAACCAGGATCTAGATGACTGAGAATCTCTACAGACTTTTAGCTATCGAATTTGGGATGAACCCCCTTGGGATGGTGTGGAAATAGGAATGGATTTCCAGAGGGAAAAAATTGCAGACTAGAGGAACTAGAAGCATTACTCAGGACACAGACAAACCTCCAAGTGCTTCAACAACCCTCTCAAAGGATGCAAATGACCGGCTGTCTGCAAGGAGTCTCAATCCTTCCCTTCCCCACCATTCGGTCAGAGCTGAAGAAGCTTCTGGGATGAGAAGCGAAACGTCTTCAAAAACAAACAAACAAGAAAGTCCAGTTGCCTCCTGAAAAAACAAAAAAAAAGGACCTTTGGCACAACCACGATGACTGAGAATCTCTAAAGCCTTATAGCCAGCCAAAGACAAAGAAAACAGAGCCATTGCAAAATTGAGCTGCAACTATGCAAAACGATTGGCTCTCGTGTCCCTAGCTTTAGACTTGCTTCGGGAACGTGGAGAGAATTCGAGATGATGGCTCTGAGCAGCTGATCAAAGCCCCCTCCCTTTTAACGTGTTTTGGTGGATTCAAGCATTTCCTTCTTCACTTACAAGTCCAAATGTGGTTGGAATGGAATGGAATGGAATAGAATAGAATTCAGGATTGATCTGTGGAATTCTTGGTACTCTCTGAACTGGTTGTTTGTTTCCTTGTTTGCTAGCTAGGTAATGAAACATATTAAACTAATTTTATGTATTAAAAAAGTTTATAAACAATATCGACTGGATGTACACAGCACATTAAACCAAGACAAGATAATCTATCCGGTAAGCAGGAAAGTTACGATAATTTACTATGATCTTTATTGAATAACTTGTGTAAAGAAACAGTATAAAATAAGGTAGAAATTTACCACATGCTACTTCAATAGAAGCTGTACCCTAATCCCCAATTAGAAGATAGCAAATAGACTTGATTGCTGATTTTATTTTGACCATTTTTATTATAATTTCTGACTACACATTTTAACTTTGTGGCTTTGTGTGTCTACTTATTCAAAAATGCACTTGGATAACTTATAGTTCAACCTTTGTTAATCTGTTTAGAATGACATGCCATTGAATTCAGAGGCATTTACTACGAGGTAATGAGGAAAAGGGATGCAATGCAATGCAGTTGCTTTGTTTTATTTGCAGCATTTCTGAACCATACAGTTGAGTGACTGCTTCTCTTTGCCAAAATCTGCCTTGTGTTTATCATTTTGTGGATTCTAGAATGGAGCTTCTATTGAAGTAGCCTGTGGAGAATTTCTATCAGCAGATACCTCCCTAATTTTATTTTTAGAGTGAATTTTATCCGAGTCTCACTTTTCCAAGGTCTGCCCTTTTAGATATTCATAAAACGCTCTTACTGCCCACTTAACCTAATCTTTGAAATGTTATTAAAAAGATTAGTCTGATGGCATCCATACTAATATTAGATTTTACTGTTTATGGAATTTTAGGTGGAGTTATTTATTCTTGGATTTTCAGCTTTTTTCTCTCAAAATGATCTATTCCAATACAGTATTTTTCAATGATTTTGTGTTATCATTTATTTCATATCCAATGAACTCTATCGCTTAGCTCTCACTAGTGTGGACATCACATTGAGCCATAAACTTACTGATTTAATTTGGGTTTACCATGACCTTTCAATTTGGCTGTATGGCTTGTGGAGTATGGGTTATTGCTTAGCATTATATGTGAACCCCACCGACCTAATTCAGAAAATCATGATTACTGGTATAATGTGTTTCAATATGTGTGAACTATATATTATTTGTAAACAGGCATTTTTTAAAAACATGGAAACATTGATAAAATTATGTGAGGGGTGAATAGGACATTCATTTTCTTTCTGAGGAAAAATGCATATGGTTCAGATTGTAATTGTGAGAGGACAGTTGTTCAAGAAAGAAAATAATATCTTCTTAATTGTCATCAAAATCTGAGAAGGGCTTCCCATAGGAAGCCTGTATTGGAATATTACATCCAATTTCGACTGCCATGATGTAAACAAGTTGTTGAGAAGTCTAAAAAGAGTGCAGATAAGAGTAACAAAGTTGATTAGGGACTGAAGGCTAAAACGTATGAAGAACAGTTGTTGGAACTGGGTATGTCTAATTTAATGAAAAGAAGGGCAAAAGATGACATATAGCAGTGTTCAAATATCTAAGGGACTGCCACAAAGAAGGAAGTTTGTAAGAAGAGATTGGACAACCATTTGTCTGAAATGGTATAGAATCTCCTACTTGAACCGGGGTTGGACTAGAAGACCTCCAAGGTCCCTTCCAACTCTTGTTTTTCTGTTAGTGTTCCTCAATCTGGTTCATGCAGATGCATTGGATTTCAATTCTCCAAATTTCTAATTACCGATACCTACAAGAGACTGGGTTGCAGAAAGCTTTTCGCTTACACGTGCTTGGAATTCCTTCTTACTCAGTGCCCAGGAACACAACCCATGGAATGGGAATTACTCCCTTCTGAATTAGTCCCAATTCTATTGGCCATCACTTGCAAGAAACTGTAGCCTCTGTTTCCAAATTAATGCAGAATTTCAGATCGGAGTGTGCTCTGCATCTTGTGTCAAATTTGTTGTGTTAAATGGAACCATGTTTTTCAGGCAGATTGTAAATGTTGGCCTATGAAAAGCTGCCCTTGACTTGTCCCCAAGATAAAGTGAGAGCAGTACCAGCATAATCTCAGGGAACACTTCCTCCTTTTCAGTTCATAAGTTTTATGACTTGGATGTAAATTATTCATATTATTCTAAGAACAGTACTCCAAATTTCCGTTAGAGATTCGATACTGTTAGAGATTAGATGTTCCTATCTATGACTAAAATTGTAGGAAGAAGACCCCAGATGAGCTCTGTGACAGCCTAATGCAGAGATGTATTTCCCTAATGCTATGTCATTTTTAATGCAGAGAAGTGTAAACATTGTTAGTACAGAAAACCATGCTTCATGTATAGACTCAAGGGATTGAAAGGGGTGTTGCGGATGTTTTCCTGGAGTCATTTATCCATAATATCTGGTTTACATTTCTTTGCATTTTGCAGAAATTTTAGTGTTGAATTTAATCTAAATTTGAAGGCACTTTTTTGTCCTAAATTCTGCCTCTTAGAAAAGAGGAAAAATCATTCCAGTTTCATTCTAAGAATGAAAACTCACCATGGCCCTCAGCTCCCACATTACCAAAAAATTAAAGAAATATCAGCCTCACACATTCCATGGAAGTTAAGCATTGATACTGGGAGCCATATGAATTATTATTGCCCAACCCTAATTTAAAGGTTTAAAACCATGAATGTGTTCTTAAATAGCTCTCAAGGATTCCTCAGGGTATCCAGTGGCGCTAAGATTAATGAAGTGTTCAGGGTAGAGGCCCCTACCCATCTCTGGAGATGATCATTTAGCTATGGCCACTGTCTTGTTTCTTAGGACAAATCTAATTTTGGATTGGGTTTGGTTATTTTACTGAATATCATTTAATACTAAGTGAAATATGCCTATGAAATGCCAGTTAGTTGTAATCTTCTTTACATTTTTAAAAACATAACATTTTTAATCCCTTGTATCAGACCGTGAGCCACGGTGCACAAACTGTGAATTAAATGTTAATTTTGAATGGCTTTCAACGACTGCCTGCTGTAATTTTTCATGCAATGAATAATCTGGAATGCCTGGTTGTATAACAAATGGAAGAACCTGTCCACAAGAATATAAATCAATGCAGTTGATCAATATGGTACACTACTGTGCACAATCTAATAGGGTGGATCAATTTCTAGTATTAATGTCCACCGTTGGCAACTGTGCCAACTTTTCAATGGTGTGGAAAAATACTATGGTCCTTTCACTGTGTTTAAAACCCAGCCAAGTGCTTTTTTCTGACCAAAAAGAAAAAGAAAAAAGATCATCCTTGAGAATCATATGACAGTAAGCATTGACGTCTTTCCTGATAAAGCTCCTGCCTGCCCCCAGAGCTGCCTTCTCTTGTGCAGATAGGCGTTATAAGAACGCTTGATAATATTTACAACAATTGTACTGTTCTGAATTGAAGCCTTTTGCACATTTCCTAGAGTTCAGTGGATAGTTTTAGCAATATCAGAATGCCTCAGTAACCATTTTGTTTGAGGGATCAAGAGTGCTGGAGTTAGAAATGGCAAATAAGGAGCACGCAGCTAAATATAGACATCAATAGGATGAGGCCTACCCACTGTGTATAGCTACAGTGAGCAATATTTATATACAGTTAGTGACGGCTTATTTGCTCTTTGGAATATTGAACAGCTTTTTTTTAAATTCTCCACTAGGAAAATGATTAAATTGCAGAATTGTAGGTATCCTGTAGTTCTACAGAAAAATAAAGAATATTAAGTATAGTCCCAGCCTGAATTGTGCTAACCCTTACCTTTTTTCCATACGGTAGGAGTTTAGAGCTCAGTTAAAAATATATTTCCAGATCAGATTTATGGCCTACAACAGGCAATTTAAAGACTTGTGGACATCAATTCCCAAAATTCCCTTTCATATTTATTTGTGAATCCAGTGGGCCCCTTTCTGTTTAGCCTCTATCACTGCTAACAGAATTTTCCTTTCTGTATACTTTTGGTTTTTAGATTTTTTTTATGACTAAAGGCAATTTCTATTTCACAGCTATAACTACTGTAATTTTTTCACAAAATAGTCAATTATGCTTGACATAATTTAATGCCGTGGTACCCAATTACATGCATTGTGGCAAGGATAAAAGAAATTAGAAAAACAGTTAATATTTTAGCTATTATATCTTTCACTTTGACATTATTTGACATGTGCATTCCAGTTATATAAATTCAACTGGCAGACAGGGCAAGTCTACATGGAAGGAAATTATCATTTCATGTATTGTAAGTTATGAAAATGATGCAATTGTTAGAAGCATAATTATCTTTAATTAATTTAATTTTTAATTTATTTAACACATTTCACTGCATTTCATACCATGTACAACTGTGTATATGATGAATAAATTTTGATTTTTAATTTCTAAAAGTTACTAGAGAATAAGTTGAGACATTATAGAGATTACTTGTGAATATCCCTATAATGGCCTATATTGTATCTATACCCTACTGAATTAGTACATATCTTAATTTAAATCAAATTACATATTTAAATATATAAGCTCTGCATACCTTTTTAAGAATAAATTTCTTCAGACAATGTAAATTATTTAAATCACCATTATGTCTCAAAAAGTGCCAAGTGTTTGAGCTCCTTCTGAAAAATATGTTTTCTTTTATTAGTTAGATTAATAAAAGACATAAAAGTTAACTTGCTAAGCAGCTATGTAAAATTCTATTGGTATATTTCCTGTTAAATATGAGGATGTAAGACTGAGAGACAAGACTTTGAATAAATACTGTCATACTATTGTCATTCTCAGTTCCTCTTTTACATTTTATATAAATACCTTTAATTGTTCCTAACATTAAAAAGAGGGAAACACTTTAATGCAAAACTTTGTCAGTAGTTTTCCTCCAAAATCTTTTTAGAATTATCCCTGTTCTTTTCCTTAGAAGAAATTAGCTTTTTTTGTTTGCAAAAGTATTTTTCCTTACTTTTCATTTTGATGTTGCATTCAGGATTTTTAGTTGTTACTTTTCAAACTCTACTATTCCCATATCTTTCCATTTCTTTTATTGTAGATTGATTGATTTCCCACCTTTCAGGATAACTGTCTTTCCAAGCCATCTTACCAGGAATGTCATTCTCCTTTAAAAACACAGTGACTTTTTTTTAAAACAGACTCTATTCCAGGTTCCTTCCTGAGGGCAGCAGGAAAGATGTGGAAAGAATGAGCTGGATACCACTATGGAAACTGGGTAGTGATATTATATGTGCTATTTGCATCACTCTTACCCTTTTGTTCTCCCATTGACAATTCTTTGAAATATGTCAGGTCAGGAAATATACAAAATAAAAATTAGAACTCTATTAATATGGGTTATAATAACAAGCCCAGGGTCATTTTTCTGTCCCTTCCAACTTTACCAAAAAAAACCCCACCAAAGTGTGGTAATTAAAGTTTCTTTGTGGTGTATTTATTTACTTACATTTCATATTTCTAAACCGCCTATCTCCCTCAAAGAGGGCCATTAGCATTAGGCAGCTAGATATATCTGTTTAGCTGTTAAGGAAAAGATAGGAATGCTGGCTAGGAATTCTGCGAGTTGACGTCCACAGGTCATAGAGGGGCCATGATTAGCTACTCCCTATCCTGACCATCCCAGCAGATGGCCTTGATAGGAAGTGTTCAGAATCGTAAGACTGTCCCGTGTTGGAAAAAGTTTAGAATCCTATTGTCTCTTCAGAGAGATGTCTCCATTGTACCGCATACTCTGTAAATTCTATGACCAGGCGATGGAATTTCCAGAGAACAAACAACCAATGAATCTTGAGTAACAGTCATAAATAATCCATGTCCATGTCCAGTTTATTGCTTCCAGAGCTGAAGTGACTTCAGTAACAACTTCAGCAAGTTGACGTGCTCTACATGAGGGGGATTACAATGCCTATAATCCCCAACTAGCACAGCCAGTGTGAATCTAACAAAACTGGGAAGGAGGAAAGAAAAAGCTACTTTTTTCCACCAATATAATCAGGCCGCCTTCCTCCAAAGAAACCTTTTTAACATTTATTCAAGATGGTTTGTGCATGGATGTGGAAGTGTACCACTGGTTTTACTTTCACCCATTTCGTTTTTTGTAGAGATGTTTTATGTAATTTTTCTAAAGTTTCTAGCCAAGAGCACTGTTTTTGTTGCTGTAGGCTCATTCAGTGCTGCGTTCCTTGATACAAGGTAGTCTACTCTGGCTGTTTGTGACATTGTGACAGAGTCATTTGCTGACATGGGCAGCTATAGAAGTCAAATAAATAACAATTTTATCATTTTAAAAATGATGATCCTTTTTGAAATCCTAATCTTAATACTAAAGGCTGAGAACAATAATTTTCCAACAGTAGCTCTAGGAGAATTGAGGTAGTCAATGACATTAATTGAGCCCAAAATTTCTGTTACTGAGGGGGACATTTGTTAAGTGAATTTTGTCCCATTTGACAACCTTTCTTGCCCCAGGTGTTAAGTGAATCACTACAGTTGTTACAATAGTGTTAGTAACACTATTAAGTGAAGCAGGCTTCCCCATTGATTTTGCTTGTCAGAAGGTCACAAAAGAAGACCACATGAGCTTGGGACACTGAAACCGTCATAAACATGAATTACTTGCCAAGCACCTGAATTTATTATTATGTAACCACAGGGATGCCGCAACAGTTGTAAATGTGAAAAATGGTCAACAGTCACTTTTTACAGTGTTATTGTAACATTGAACAGTCACTAAGTGAAATGTTGTATGTCAAGGAGTACCTGTATGACTTTCCTACATTTTGTTCAATTTTTAATGTAGCTGATTTTTTTGGGAGGGACGGGGAAGATATATTTGTAGCTGGGCAGAATCCTGTGCAGAACACATATTTCCATATTCTATAAATGCTATGTACAATTTACAACCACAATTGTGATCAGCATTTTCCATTGCTAAGCAAGATGGTAGTTAACTGAGTTGTGCCCGATTTTATGACATTTTTTGCTATGGTTGTTAAGTAAATTGCTGTGGTTAAGTGAACCATGCAGTGGTTAAGCAAATCTGGCTTTTAATGTTGGAAGCTGGCAGGGAAGTTGCAGGTGTTGATCACATGACCCTGGGAAACAGAAACTATAGTAAATACATGCCAGTTGCCAAGGCCCGAATTTTGATCATTTGACCATGGTGCTACCTCAATGGTTTTAAGTGCGAGAATCAGTTGTAAGTCGCTTTTTTTAGTGGTTTGAGTAGTCACTAGTGAATGGTGGTAAGTCAAGGACTTCCTGTATCTCATTTCAACCATCTCTTATAATCTTATCTCTCTAATAATAAAATGTACCTTTTATGTACACTGAGAGCATATGCACCAAAGACAAATTCCTTGTGTGTCCAATCACACTTGGCCAATAAAGAATTATGTTCTATTCTAATAATAAAAACACTCCTAAGGATCCCATGGGCAAAACAAGCCTGGAAACACTGGGCAGTTTTTGATCCTGCAAGTGCTGTGGCATCGCTAAATGTTTGACAATGGGTACAAGTAACATTTCTACCTGCCTACTCCGAGGGGACACCTCAGCACTGCCCTGCTCTGCCTGTGGAGAGTAGAGCTCTAAAGGTCAGGAAACCCTCCTTGATCACCTAACGCAGTGAGCTGTAACTGCATCAAATCATGGAGGCTGTAAGGCAGCCAAGGAGAAATAATTATACTTGGAGATGGGTAATTATAGATAATGGCTCTTTTTGGGGGTGGCAAAATAAAACCCCACAGCCCTTACTGAAATGAATATGGCGTTGCACATTAACTTTATGGCAAGCTACAAGTTCAGCCCTGAAACAATGCAAGTTGCAAGGAGAATCTTTTTTTTTTAAAGCCATGAAAAGCAAAACAAAACCAGGTAAAACTTCTGACTTCTGTTGTGCTCTTTCTCACTCTATTCCAAAAAACAACCTTGATGGCTGAGAAAAGCTGGCCAACAAAAAGGGACAGCAAAAATCCCTCTGTCACGAGACGTCTGGTGGGAGAAACATATTGTTCCACCGGTTCCTGATTATGGCTTTAGGGAGTGATTTCACACCACTCTCATTCAAGGCTCTTGTTCGACCTCAAACGCAGCCTTAAAGCCAGGTCTGTTAATGAGGAAGGGAGGATGCGTTCAGCTGGGGGGAAGGGGAGTGGGGGGGGCCCTGGAAACTGCTGAGTCGGGATCTAAACTTCTTTTGTGATCAGAAATGAAGTTTTGGATGTGTGAATAATTACTTCCAGTTAAGAGATAGCGCAACATTAAAAAAAAATAAAACCAAAGATGGCCAGTGGCTTTGCCTGAAAAATAGTTTTTATTGTAAGAATGTGTAGGCTGTAAAAAGATTAGCCATAAACCCCAATATGCTGTAAATACACTTTTAAACTTTTTAGCATACTTAGATGCCTAATAAGTTCAGCATGGGGATCTAAACTCTGGGATTTCTGTCTTAAGTGTACTCATCACATAGATACAAGGAGTCCTCTGCTTACGAGCTCAATTGAGTTCAGAAGTTCCATTGCTAAGCAAGATGGTCGTTAAGTGAGTTGTACCTGATTTTACAACCTTTTTGCCATGGTTATTAAGGGACTTACCTCAGTTGTTAAATGAATCATGCAGTTATTAAGCAAATCAGGCTTTCCACATTGAATTTGCTTCCCGGAAGCCAGTTGGGAAGGTCACAGACAGCAATCATAAAACCCTGGGATGCTACAACCATCATAAATACATGCTGGTTGCCAAGCATCTTAGTTTTGTTTAGGATGATCATGGGGATGCTTTGATGTAAATCCCAATTTTTGGAAACCATATTTCTCAATGCTGCTGTAACTTCGAACAGTTGCTGAATGAATGGTTGTTAAGTCGAGGACCACCTGCATACCAAAGAAGAAGACAAACCCTGGCATCAAGGACTCCTTTAATGCAACAGCATCTTTCCTTGAGTTCCCCACTGAAGGAAACTAACTATGTTTAACCCTGTTGACACAGTTGGTATGAAAGGGAGAAACACTTACTCTCTATTGCCAACATTAAATTGAATGATTTCAAGTTACTGGATAGTAGGTTCTGGCAGGGGCTTTGACAGTATTGTAATCTAGCGAGAGAATGTGATCTTCGCAGGAGGTCCTCCAGTAGAGGCTGTACATGAATCATCTGTTTGGGATGCTCTAACTCTGTTTTCTGTGTTGAGCAACAATGTAAAATGCTGTTTTTCTGTACTGAGCAGCAGACAGATCTCAGCATAGTAACGACTCTCATATACCTCAGGCTTATTTTATTTGTTCAGTTTTGGTGCTGCCCAGAGTACTTCTGGAGTCAAACCATCAAAATTGAGTTTAGTAATGGCGATGGTGAATACTTACCAATTGACTTTGTTCGTTCAGCCAAAAGCTGAACTCTACTTCTGGTTTTGTCACTTACTGTGTGGTCCATAAAACATTTGACATTTTGGGTTTGTGATGCTTGGGAGAACCAGGAAGATAGTTTTCTCCTCTGTTTACCTACTGCAAATGCTTATGTCTTTTCATCTAACATCTTATGGTCTCCTTGCAGCATATAAAACTCTGGTTGATTGAGATAAACTTTTTATTATATCAAGTCTTTCCACTGCCACTGCTGCTGTGGGGTGGTCATTCTGCATCCCCTGCACCTCTTCAGCACATTCCATTATCTGACATTTGTAAAGCTGCCTCTTGAACCGTGGGTCTTTGTAAAGCACTAATTGGACAGGCGGGCTTGATCAGATGTTGCATCTGGATGGATTGTGTTGTCCTTGTGGTTATCCAACTGCCTTTTCTCCATCACCTGAAGATGTTAGCTACCTAGACACTTAATAGATCACATTGATGAAGAACACATTACTTATGTCTTTGAATGATCATTAGTGCATTCATGCAATTCTCTCTCCATCCCTGTATAGACGGTGGCTATAGTCTGTGGTTGTTCTGCATCATTCTCAAAGGACTGAAATTAAACAAATAAAATACTTCAAAGCAGTGGTGAAATTCAGCCAAATCGCACCACATCACCTGAACCGGTAGAGTTGATTTGAAATTGACCCCGCCCCTGCCCTTATACGAGCTTTTTTTTTTCCAGCTGCCTCTGGTGCCTGTAAAAAAGGCTTTAAAGAGCAGTGCTGCAGCACGTTTGGCATGCGTGCACATGCACCGAACTGGTAGCAAAACCGGTCGGATTCCACCCCTGCTTCCAAGTATGTAAATTGGAAAAGAGGCCTATCGCTACCCATCAAAATGAAGCCATAGAACATTAATTATTAAAAACATGGAACCCACATAGGCATTAGAATGCCCTAACTTAACCTTGTAGTTAAAGCATCAAGCTAGAAATGGGGAGACTGGGAGTTCTAGTCCTGACTTAGTCATGAAAGCCAGCTGAGTGATCTTGGTCCAGTCATTCACACTCAGCCCTATCCATTTCACATGGTGGTTGTTGTGGAAAAAAACAGGAGGAAGGTGTATTTGGTTATGTTTGCACCTTGAGTTATTTTTGTGTGTTTATATACAGTGTCTGTCTGTCTGTCT
>JAEANM010022022.1:0-11703 GCA_017656035.1 Myanophis thanlyinensis
CCAACTTCTGAAATAGCGGCGGCCAGCGGAGGAATCCTCCTCACATGGAGCTGCTGTCGGAGCCGCGGCAAAGCTCCGAAAGAGCCGCATGCGGCTACGGAGCCGCGGGTTGCCGACCCCCGGTATAGCCAATCCATCAGATTTGGTCAAAAGTCTCAAATGTTATTGGGGGGAGGAATAAAATACACATTATATTTTCTCCTATTATTTTCACAGAGAAGCTTTCTCGTGATGGATTGTCAGATGTCAATCCAGCATTTCATTCATAGTCTGTACCTGTTCTGTTGTCATTAAGTGGACATTCGCTCCAGGGCAGTGGGTCTTGAAAGGAGTTGAAGAAATACCACATCACCCAGGCAATAATCGTATTATAGTATAATCCCACAAGAAAGGAGACGAACATTGCTGCTATTCCTATAGGAAGAGAGAGAGAAACTTTAAACAGAGCTTATTCTGTACAATTTTAAAAAATAAGAGCTGTGAGAAATATGTGTGGCTAATATTTCATTTTGATCCTCTTCCTTGCATAGAATTGATTAGTAAATAATTTATACTATATAGAAAGATGCTGAGACAAGAATCGTTTGATGGGTTTGCATGGTGATAAAGATGCAGCATATTTTCTACCATTACCATCAATGGTATTTACAGATTTTGGCGCTCTAAAACTGACCCCATGGATTTTTTTCCTAATGCTTCATTGGATTGTATAAAATAGGCTGTAGTCTCAGAATAACTATCTTGGAATACTAATACTGCAATAGGCTGTAAATGGAACTGCAGTTGAATTTAGCCCATCAAAAACTGCATTTTCTTTGAATATTCTAGCCATGCCAAAAAGCATGGAGGAACTGCTGGAAATGGAAAGTATGCAACTATTTTAATTCAACATTTTAGGCGCATTTATTTTCAGAGAACTTTTTAAAAAATCCAATTACAGATTGGTGATAAACCGTTGTTTATTTTTTGTCCATTGCTAATCTGGATAACAAATAGTTCAGTGAATGGGCTGGAAATTTTAGATTAGATTCTACTTTTTACATTACTTTTAATGCTAACAGATTATTTTTTAATCTTATTTATCATGGTGTTATAATTCAGCAACCATTTTTTGTTAAAATAGTATTTGAAATGTAGCATTTCAAATAGCTAGAAAATCACTGTTGCTGTAAATTAGGAGGAATATACATAGTGTCCAACACAAAATATAATTAAATATTTTGTACATTAACTTTGGAAAATAATTTTCCAAACTATAATAAATTAACTTGCCCCTCCATCCATTATTTCCCATGTCAAAACCATTATTTTGAAAAACAGATAATTATAACTTCTACAGTCATGGAAACTTCATTACTATTTCACCCTGTGGACTTTCTGCAGTAACAAAAAACAGATGTGTTGGGGAAATGTTTAACAGATGAGGACACCTCATCCTTGACACGCAAGAAAAAATACCAAGCTGACTAAGCATATTTCTAATATAACATTTGTAATACAATATAAGTTTGATTAACATTTCTTCTTGAGTATTTCGCCAATCCTGTATTGATCACATTATTCTTGTAATGTTCATTTTTTGTTCCAGTTAAAAGTTTCAAGTTCACCTGTTCTTTCAGAAGCTGAGATATCAGAATGGATTAAATGGTCTTTGTTACTTGGTGGGTCAAATTATTTTCAAAACTTACCTACTCCCTTCAGGGTAGGATGGATAGAACTCCAGACTCCCACGCTACCTTTTCTAAGTCTCTGTCCAATGGCAAATTCAAGATGGAGCAAAGGGATGCCTTCCAGGACAAGCAAGATGAGGAAAGGGATCATGAAAGCTCCTGTGATAATAAAATTCAAGGTGAGCGTGTTTTGTATACTGTACAACTGGACTAAAGTGAGCAACGGATTTACTGATCATGAGAAACAACGAAAGAGGCAAGAAAATAGTTTGGGTGAATTCTACTCTGAATCTTCTCTAGTTTGAAAGAAAATACATTACTAAGTTACTTTATAAAAGTATTTGGCGCCTTCTCTGTGCATGCAGCCTACTACAATCATGATCCTTCAATTCCTCCTGAAGACTTCAATATGTTGTGGAACAAATCAGAAAAAAAAAGCAAGGAATAGGTCAGTGGGTTTGGTAAAGGTAAGAAAATAGACATGGATTTTGCTTTGTTGTTCTTTTTTTAGAAGAGCACGCATTCCGCAGAGAGCTGGTTTCTCTTTTCCTTCTCTCCCTGAATCTAATGCCTTTGGGATTAGTGGAGCAGGGAGGATAGGAACTGAAATTCAGCAAAGCATTAGATTGAAGAACGCATCTTATCTTTTCCAGCCAACTTTATGCTCAGGGAATATGGTATATGTTCTTCTCAAGTATACTTGTCCTATAAAATATATAGCAAATGGGAGAAGAGTGATCCATAATGTCAGCAAACATGCACATATTCTTTGCTGTCAAGGTAGAATGTTACACAGCCTTCATTGGAATGTCTCCTGATCATCCACCTCCATAAATATATGTGATATGATGTCCACTTTAAGTATTCGCCTTGATATTCCTCAAATTATCATTCAAGAACATTGAATAAAATATATTTGGTGATTCGAGGAACTGTTTGTTTTTTTTAAATTTTAGTTGAATTTGGTGACAGTACTATGCTGCCAGTCCTTGAGCTAAACAATTGTGGCCTACATATTATGGTTTGCAGCTATGGCTCTATTTGGATGATAAAATAATTCCAAAGCTTCTTGATTAAGGTGCCAGCTTGCTTACTAATTCATCTGCAAGATGGCACTATTAACCAGAAAACATCTGGTTTAGACAGTTTGGATATGACAACTATCTATTTTTCTGCAAAACGAACATTAGCTTTCATTTCATATTCTTCTTCAAGCTATAGTAAGGGAAAAGGGTAAAATTCAGTTCCCATCTCTGTTCTGATCTTATTAATTATCGAAGCTATTGGATTTGAATTTCTTCTGTTTTAGTTTTCTATAGTTAGTTTTCTATAGAAAATCTGAGTATCAATTTGTGAAAAGTAAAAATGAATAAAATAAAAACTAGTTAAATATGGGTTAAATATAACATAAATAACCTCCAATACCTCCTGTTTAGTATTTATTCAGTGTATTTTGCTTGCTTGGTCTCCTGCCTTTCTATTCATATGAACACATAAGGCACACAGAAATAACATCTCAAATACAAACATCACAACAGTAATTTAAATGGTATTAAAATAGTTAACAATGATGAAGTCCAGATGGTGTAGGGAAAAATGTTCTCTAACCTATCTGATAAATAGGGCTCTAAAAGCAGGGGAGTGTTTAGAAGAAAATACCTTGTACATTTTAATGACTAAAAATATTCATAAAGGATAGGCTATTCAAAGGGTATTGAGATATTTTTAGTGTTTTAAAAGTTAATTCACCACCACCACCACCTTAATTTGTGCACAAAAAAACAACTGGCAATTAGTGTGATCTTTTAATATGATGAGAATATAATCAGTTGTCCTGGTGAGCAACTTAATTCCCCCATTTTGTAAGGTTAAAGAATGGAGTGGAGTGGAGTGGGGTGGGGTGGCATAGCATGACATAGAACAGAACAGAACAGAACAGAACAGAATAGAATAATTGGAAGGGACGTTGGAGGTCTTCTTGTTTAACCCCATGCTCAGGCAGGAAAACTGCCTCAGCAGGGAGTTGGAAGGAAGCTTCCAAACACTCCTCAAAAAGATATCTCCAGGTAAATTGTATAACAATAAAGGCTAAGGTGTAAATAAATGTTATGATATCCAATCAGTCCAGGAACAACCATATATTGCACAGTAGTTATAGTTGCACAATCATATTCTTTGCCATAATTGCCATCAGGGAATCCAGGAACAGCTCAAGATCAAAAAGTATTCCCAAACAGTACATTTACATTGTTTTGGGAGTACATATTAATGCATCAATCCTTAAAGCCATAAATGTTGACATAGAAGAAATAGAGCTGGATATCACTTGTATTACTAATTACATATAGAATTTAAACAAAATGAATCTCTATGGTTAATGGCATAGGGCAGGGGTGGGCAATTGTGGCTCTTTTATAACTTGTGGACTTCAAATCCCAGAATCCCTGGGCAAGGCAACCTAAATAAAATGGAGGAGACATTTGGAAGTGTAAGGGTTCCTTACACTTACACCTCACAATGTTTTCTCCATTTGATTTAGGTAGCCTTGCCCAGGGATTCTGGGATTTGAAGTCCACATGTCATAAAAGAGACGCAATTGCCTACCCCTGCACTAAAGAGTTCAACTCACCACGCAGTATCCAGGTATTAAGTTTCCTTGTTACATCCCAACTATTTTGGAATTCTCTCCTAAGGGAAGTAAATATGGCCCTCATGCTCTTATTTGAATAACAAGCTTGACACTATTTGTAATTCCTTCAGGATAATGCTGAATATTTATGTCTTTTAGGGCTGATAATTGGGGCTGAATATGTCTTTTAGGGCTAATAATCTATTTGATTTCTTTTGCTGAGGATATTTTTGTAAATAAACGCTACTGTAGATTTCTTCAGGAGAGTCATATAAAGTTAGTAATTTAGATGCATTCAGAAATGTAGCTGAAGAATAAATATGCTTCTATATTTGAGACAAGAAAGATTTCCACAATGAAATGTCCGAGCATTTAAATAATCATTTTTGTTCTGAGATTGATTTTATCCAATATGATAGCTCTTTTGCCAATGAAGCTTCATTTATGTCTTCAATAGTTTATATAATAAGAATAATAAACATTTTGTCTATTTGAGAAGCACCACATTAGGAAATAGGAGATGAAAGAAGAAAAAAGAACAATAAAGAGATAAGCACCAGCACTTCAAGTATAGGAATATCATTCTATTTTTTTAAATGAAACTAAATTATCTCATATTTAGTGGATTAATTCATATCCTGCAATAAAACAATGTAATTTTACAGACATAGCTTTGTGTATGAACCAGATCACTGCTTTCTGATACAAATGGTCACTAAAGCAAAATATTAATTAGTATGTTGTTTGAAGCTAGAGAATGAAAGGGATGCTATCTACTGTAGGTTCTACACTGCACTGTCCAAGCTTCTATTATAATTCATATGATACCAGCCAGAGTTATTTTGGAGTTAGGAAAGAAAATCTTTTTGACATCTGATGCCCAAACCCATCCAAGGCTTGGTTTTAAAAAGAGACGGGAGGATATAATGGTAGTAAAGGATTTTCAACCATGCTGATGATATGTATTAGAGAATGTGAATATTTTTATTTTATTTATTTATTTGATTCAATTTCCCTCTCCCGAAGGACTCAGGGCGGTGTACAGCCATCAAAAATAGGACAAAAATAAATAACAATTAAAACAGATTAAAATTAATTAAATTAATGGCCAACCAATTAAAACCTGATAGAAATTAAAATTTTAAAAATTTAAAACAATTAAAAATTACAAATTTAAAACTAATTTAAGACTAATTAAAATCCCCAACCAATAGTACTAGGCCAGACCGGCTTGTTGGAACAAAAAAGGTTTTAATGCACGCCGGAAGGTCTGTAGGTCCGTGATGGTCCAGATCTCCAGGGGCAATTCGTTCCAAAGGGAGGGTGCCCCCACAGAAAAGGCTCGAATATTTGGCATTCTGTTTCTTTTTATTTCAGCAAGAAATCTATGATGAAAGATAGATGTCAGGATATTGTTGTTTAAGCCATTCTTAACATTATAAAATGTTAAGCCAAAAAAATAAAGAGGCTCAGAATATTTGCACTACAATCCAAATGATTTCCAGCAAAAAGATACAAAAAAACCCCAGCAACCTGTTCAGAGTCCAGTCTATTTGAGTCCATTCATGATTCGTTTTAAACTTCATTTAATTATTACTGGTTATTGACTGTAGTTGTAGTTATTCCAATGTGTGAAAGGGCTCATTCACATTTCTAAGGTAATGATTTATGCAGTGGACCACAGAGTAAATTTAGCTTACCTTAATATGAAATAATCCATCCTATTTCTTTCCATCCACCCACTTTTAAATAAAAATGCACAGTGAGTTATTTAAAGGGGCACTAAAACTCTGGGTAAAATCCAGTGAAGAGCACACCATCTTCACCTTCCCTAAGGCAAAGTAATTTAATATACTAGGTATGAAAGATGGATTAAAAATACAAGGAACAATTAGCATTTCTTCTTCCTTCTAAGAGTTGTGAACAAGAATATTGAAGTTCTGAGCATGATTTACCTAATTTTAACAATAACAATTAAAGAATAAACCAATATAAAGCCACGGCCCATGAAATTATGCGCCATTAAATTTGAATTTATCAAACATTACATTGACATAGCATAGGTTGTGCCCTATTTGCCCACAAATTCTACAGAAATATTTAGCAGAGTGACAACACACAGAAAATAACAGAATTTACTAATTCTGTAAACAAAGGAATTTTCAGCATATGTAACATTGCATGCCAGAAAGACATAGCAAATGCTCCCTTCTACACAGATGTTAAAAGTACAAAAGTCCTGTCTTGTTTTTCTAAATTGATCCAATCTTTTGAAATAGTTGTATTTGTGGCCTTAGATTGAATAATTCTTAATGCAAGACTTTTTAGAGACCTTTAGAAAGTCAATAGTTCTTTGTCCAAGAAAACAATTGTACTTAAAAGAGTAAAATGGCAAAGAAATGGAGAAAATTGAACTATGAGTTACCTTTTGGAATCAGTTACATTATAATTGTTTCATGCTTTGTATAAAAGACTTACCAAAGCTAACCCTTTTTTGAATTACAAAATTAGATGGCCAACTAAAATCATACAGCATTTTTCCCATGCTAATTAAACAAATAAGGTCTTGGGGGAAAAGAACTTTCTCCAAAGTTTGGTGCAGCTGCAACAGGTGGGGCTTTGGATTCCAACAGACAACTTGAAGAAGTTCATCTTTCTATCTTTGAAGCTTCCAAGGCTTTATAAATTTTTCTGCTTCAAAATTTTGGCTAGTCAGTCTCTTTCTGTTAACACACAAGATTCCCAAAAGAAATTGTATAAAATGCAGCATACATTCCTTCCAGCATACACTTAGACTAGAGAGGGATGATTCCAGTTTTCTAGAAATGAGTAAATAAATTAATGGTGATGACATCTATGCAGAGATCTTTCTACTAAGCATTGTAGTTGCATCAAAGTTTATTCAAGAAGCATGACCCGCTAATTTCAAGGATGACTTGTGCTGTCATATATCTTGTATGTGTATAGTGTTTACTTCAAACTTAGATATCTTTATTTACTCACTTGTAAAGACTATCAGTGCAGCAACTTAAAAATGTACCCACATTTATACAAAATAATTTGAAGACTTCAAGAAAAGAAGCTATGTCAAAATGCCTGGGAAGACTTGAATTAAAAAAACTAACAAAAATAAATATTGATTTATAATTCTATTCTTGTTCTATTGTTTTACATGAAAATATTATTTTAATTCAATCTGCATTTTTTAAGGATGTGGTCCTTAACTTACATTCCCTGGACTGTTTGTTTTCTTCCTCAACTTTGTATTATTCTTAGCTGACAAAAATATTAAAAAGCAAAGCTATGGGAACGTTAATTTGAAGTACATATTTAATCCAATACACAATATACTTACGAAATCCCCTAAAATTCATACTTTTATTTATATAATTTGTATCCCCCTTTTCATTGTTAAATGTTATCCAAAAGCAGATTGCACACAAATATGAGTGTTTTATTTAAAAATGAATTATTTTTTAATTTTTTCTTTATTTAAACTATTGGTTGATGCAAAAAAAAATGGGACTTATAACCAATATGAACCCATTTTATGAAACTGTCAGAGTAGAAATACTCATCTGAATATTATATCCCTCTAACAGTTTATAGCAAAAGGAATTATGCAAAAATAAGTATTTTCTACCTAGTTTGCTGATTTGTCCAGCTATCTAGAACAATGAACACTGAAAATATTTAAATTTATAAAAAAATTTAAGTTGATTTGGACCTCGTATCTCAGGATATATCTTCAAGGGCTGAAATGTCACTTGAAGGAAAAAAAGAAATAGAGGAAAGTGGAGGGAATATAGTAAATGTTCTAGAAGAATTGGAATTAAGGTAAGCAATTAAAGATAGTGAGATTTTTTAAAGACAAGTATCTTTATGCTGTACAAGAATGCTTCAAAAGGAAAAATAACTTGTTTCATTGCCCAGTTTCTAGAGACATACTTGGAACAATAAAACATTCATGATTGGGGCTTTCCTCATTTTAGGTTTTTTTTAAATTATATATAGGGCAGCAAGGAGTTTTAGAGTTGAGTGGAGGCAGTTGATTCACTGTGGCGACCCCTAACAGGAACAGCCGAAAGAAGATATAGTGCAGCAAGGGGAGGACCTCTTCTCTTGAAAATCCCTTTCCAAACATGAGCTCAAGATAAGAATTCTTGCAAATCATGCAGTAGACATAATAAGGAAGTAGAAGTTGCTCTCTTTAAAACAGTCTGGTACACACAACTTAGTAATTTTCAAATACAATAATTTGAGAATGCAATGCCCCAGATTCCTAGACAATTTGCTGTTAGTTTATTCCCTAATTTATCTGCAGGGTATTTATGGTAGCTAAGACTGCTTTATACCAAACAGTTAAGCTTACAAAAAGTCTTTTACAGTTAAACAAGAACACATATTTAATGTATATATATTGCTATTACAGAACATTGATTATTACTGTAATGCCCTGGTTTGTTGTCTTTGTTAATTAAATCATAAATATATATTATAGCCCATCTTGGCAGTTTTTGTAACCAAAAGATTAAATTTGAGTTGAGCTTAACTAAGAAGTATATTATAAATCTAAATAACTAGATACTTCACATTGAAAGTAGGATTTTCAACAGAAGATTTACTAAGTGTAAGACTTAGGGCTGCACTATAAATATTGCACCTACTTGCCAGGATATACTGTATAGTCTGTTAATCAGTGAAGCTTGCAGCCAAGTAAGACTGCAAAGAAATATAACATTCATAAAAGATTGCAAATATCTCTTTCAGCTCAAGCCCACACATTTTTACTTAGATATTTCATTTATATTCCACAAGAGTAATATTAATGTAAAAATGTGTAGAATTAACATTTTAAATATCTTAAGGCTAAAGTTCTAGTTATTTTGGAAGTCCTTGAATGTTAAATGAATGAGCATTCTTCATAGTTAAGTTCATAATTTTAAAAACAATGAAGAATAGTTATTAATGACAGTCCAGTCTGAAAGAGATCAAAGTGGTCAACTACAAATTAGCAAAATTACGACAGTGGCTTTCCAGGACATAATCCAGATATATCTTCAGTCAACTTTGCAATCGGTAAGAACTAACACTGAAAATTAAACTGTTTTTACAAACTTGGCTTTTAAAAAAAAAATCTCTAAATAGTTCCAACTCTATGTGTTGTTTTAAGCATAAAAAGGTATAATAAAACTATGTGACAGAAATATCATATTCTGGATCTTTCTAATCTAAATCAACATTATTTCTTATTATAAAACAATTTTACTGAAATTTTAGCCATTGTGCTTAGATGTTTTTGATTGTGTGTATGTTGTAAAAAGGCCACCTCTCTAGTATAAACAGGGTATTATATAATCTGCTGTATCCAATTTGTATACAATTAAAAAGGAGAAATTGTTTTCCCTTCATCTTCATAGTATGCTATGATGAAGATGACCACGTAAATCTATTTGATACAAATTATCTGTCCAAGCCCATGCTGTTTTAATACATATAAGAATTTTATCAATCTCTTAGATAAGGTTACTCAAATACCATGAAATTTTGGAAGAATACAAATGAATATTATCTTTTTCTTGTAAAGGTATCTGGATTTCAAGCAATTACTTTTTCTTTTTCATCTTTAAACAACAGAAAATGAATTGAAATGTTAAATGCAGAAGAAATGATACAAAGAATTCTAAAAATGGGAATACAGTAAAGTAAATTTCTTTCAGTGTATCTGAATTTAATTTAGATAATTTGAAAATAAAATCAAGTAGAATTGTCAGGAAAGTAAGAAACAAACCATCTTGCTAAATACTTACATTACATAAATCTTGAAAACAATTATGGAACTTTTCTTCTGTCCTGTATGAAATGTTTATTTGAATGCCGATTTCCTATTTTTTCCCTAAAATAACTCTAAAATAGCTTCATAGAACCTATATTATTAAATATGGATAACAATATCTTGGAGCCCAGGTGATGTGTATATCTGTGAATCATATTTCACAGATAATTAAATTCTTAGTTTTCAAAAATGCAATATTTTGTTTTTCACCTCTTAGTTTACAACACACGACCCCTATCAAACCCCAAAATAACTGTATGTTTGTCCAAAGACCAAAATGAAACATATGCTTATTTCCCAAACTGAAATTATGTAGGTGAATTTCTATTGTTTCCTTACCTTAAGCCATGTCATTAATTTAATTTACTATGACTGGAAAATTATAGATGGCTTAGAACTTTAAAAATACATTTAAATTTATCAAAAATAGTTGTAGTTTAAAATATTTGTCTTCACATTATTAAAGCTACTGTTAAATTATATTTTTATAAATGCCAAGTACAAATAGATAAAAAGTAATAAATCATGGTATAAAAAGAAAGAAATACTTTCTTGGGAGAATGTATTTGCAATTCAACTGATCATATAAAAGCATAAACTAAAAAGTTTATATATTTTTATGTGCTATGGTTTCACCATTCATTGCATTACATTCCAGAATATTTCACAAGTTCTGGACACAATGTCCTTGTATGTGAAGCATAATGATCATAACTTTTACACTGAAGTCACTCTCATAACAACCTCTCCAGAACTGTTGTCATCTGATGAATCCTCCGGAGGTCTCATTCGACTGAAGAGTTGTAATAAAACATAGCCACATTGAAATCTTGGTGAAGTTAACTGTGTTGAATGAACTAAATTTCTGTTTCTCAATGCATTTAGTGGTAGCCACAAAGTCCTAGCTGTGGAGGATTCTCCTCGAGTGCTTTCTTCTATGTCTGTTGCTTTGTCATAATTTTGTACATCCCAGTGCAAATTGACAGCCCTCCAACGCTTAAATACTCTGCAAACTGATGCACCTTCATGTACAATAAGTCCTGAAATTAAAAGAAACAAATAATTGAAGCCCTTAATTCTGTACATCAAATGTACTGCACTTTTTGTAAAGAAATACAATTAAAATCAAAATACTGGCTTGAATCAAAGCATAAACACTTGAGTTATGGAGAACTGATTCCCACATATCCATTGTATTAAATGTTATGTATATAGGTCTAGGTGTGTTCGTGTAAGATTGAGAGTACCTTGGTGATGTTTCGGCGAGGTCCCACTCGCCATCCTCAGGCTGGGGCTTTCTGCTTTGTGCCGGTGCGAGCAGTGTGTGATCAGAGCTTCCATCTCTCTATAAATACTGATGGGGCTTGGTGGGCTGGGCTGGTTGGCTGTGCTGCTGTCTCTTGATTGGTTGATGGAGTTGATATTGGTATAATACAAAACTCACAAGGCCATCACACAGCCCATTATATATATTATATTCTTGCACTGGCATGAAGCAGAAGGCACCAGCCTGAAGATGGCGAGTGGGATCTCGCCGAAACATTGCGAAGAGATTCTCAAACTTACAC
>JAEANM010022023.1:0-11703 GCA_017656035.1 Myanophis thanlyinensis
CATATACACACACATACATACACTTACAATTATATTTACCAACACATTATTATTTATTATTTTATTTTATTTATATGTAAAATTTATAGAAGGCCTATTTCATTCACAAAGCAACTCTGGGCAGTGACAGAGTGATATATATACTGTATAAATATATGTCTGCATTATTTTCTTGGTGGATCATGATTTAACTGGAACAATGATGGCACTAGAAACATTCATACAATACTGAATCCTGATAGGTGCCAATATTTTTTATATTAATCTACAGTGCTGTTTATACGTTCTCCTATGCAATTCAGTAACAGAAGATGTAGTCTTTCTATGACCATACCACTGAGTCTTACCACTCTCCTAATAAAGTGCACAACATCATTTCATTTACACATAAATGAACATGAACAAATTGAGAAGAGAACTGATCTCTAATTAGCCACTTTGGGGTTATGTTCTAAATTTATATGTATTAAATGTGATCATGCCACTGATTTCCCAAGGATAACGTTAAAAAGGACAGGCTAGTTGAAATTATCAACAAATTTTGAAAAGTGATTTTTTTAAAAAAGAGAGAGTAAGTTTATAGCTTAGATTTATGATGAAATAATATTTTCCGATAACATTGCAATGGGGAGAAACATTCCTGTTCTTCAAAATATTTGGATATTATTTGTCTTTCTTCTTACCACTGTTGTTCTGAATGCCATTTCTTGTTCTAAAAAGAGTTTAGGTTTGGATATTATAGATCGGGGTTACAAACTTGATTTCATTGACAGTCGCATCAGGGTTGTGTTTGACCTCAGGGGTCCAGGATGGGCATGGCTGGGGTAGGTATGGCCATAATGGGCGTGGCCAGCTTGACGTCACTCATGTCGGGGCTGCCTGTGGTATCCTGCGGTGCCTCTGCCAGTGAAAACGGGCTCCCAAACTCTATTTTTGGCTGCAACAGCCTGCTGCAATGCTCTGACAGCGAAAACAGAGCTCGGGAGGGTTGCACACAGGACCCCATTTTCACTGGCAGAGGCACCAGGGGCTGATCCTTCTCTGTTTTCAGGGTAGCCCGATCTAAGCACCCCATGGGGCGGATCCGGCCCCTGGGCCTTAAATTTGACAGCCTTGTTATAGATTAACATAGCACAACAAAAATAATTATATTTTTAAGCCTGTGCTAGATAAATATGCTATACATGTTTGGAAAAGAAGAAAACAGGAGGCTGATTTTGTTTTTAGAAATATAGTTTTTTTCCCTTTAATATTGGATAAAGTTACAGAAAACTTGTACTCTGCAGTTCTCATATTATCTCAGATTTCAAAGGAATACTATCTTTTCGAGATGCTATGCCCATGTGTTCCAGTTCAGAAATATTTATTTCAAGGGAGATTGACTGGCCAACTCAATTACAGGTAGTCCTTGACTTACAACCATTCATTGAGTAGCACTAAACATTACAATGGCACTGAAAAAAGTAAGTTAAGGGCAGCTCTCATATTTACAACCATTGCAGCATTCCCACAGTCACATGATCAAAATTCAGGTTGATGGTTGCAATATGCCAAGATTACAATTTGTCATCTTCCCATCTGGCTTCCATCAAGCAAAATCAATGACTGAGGAAAGCTGGATTTGCTTAACAACCATGTGATTCACTTAACAACTGGAAAAAAAGTTGTAAAATTGTGCACAACTCACTTGATAACTGCCTTGCATAGTGATATAAATTCTGGTCCCAATTGTGGATATAAGCCAAAGACTAATTGTATGTGTAGGATTAAGTTTTGTGTAAGTCCAATATCCTGTTTTACTATTCCTGATTTTAGAAACTTTTATTTCTGTCTGTCGATACATGATTCAAGTTTGGAGTCATTACAAAAGTTGAAGCTTTTGCACAATATGTGGGCTATGAATACAATCAATATCTAAATCATGAAGTAATGAAAAAAAATGAGGGTATGGGATCTTTCTGTAACCTTGATCCATCCGCTTCCTGCTAAACTATTCAGGTGAAGTCACCTCACAAGCAAATGAAATTAAGGCAACCATCATCCAAATGAGGAAGGCCAGGGTTAGCTACAAATGTGTTCATCTAAAAGATGCTCACTGGGCATGGCTAAATTTTATGAAATTTACTACATGCAGCTTAGTTTGCAAAAAGTAATTTTTAGAAAAAGTATAATATATTAGAATGTAAAGCCCAATTTCAAATATTAATTTCTTTTTATTAATTTTCAATAAAATTTAGATGGAAACCATCAAACATCTATTTGAGCTGGTGAAGTAAAATTCCAAGCAAACTACACTTGTTTTAGTACAATATAAAGTTTTTTTTTAAATTCCTGAACCAAATCTCAAGAGGGTTATATTAAGAATGGAAATATCAAAAAACCTAACCTGATTCAGAAGCAAAAGTAAAGTACATCTTTCTATAAGAGTTTTCAAATATATTAATATTTGTTTGCTAAATATATATTCTGCTTTTCCTCTAGGAATTGAAAAGGATATATACTTCCTCCTCCAACTTTTCTCACAACTGTCCATGGAGTACCTCAATGGACAGAGGCGATAGTTTATGAGGGAGAGCTGGCAATTATAGACTAAATTGTTTGTTGAGTATTGTAAACCAAGTCTAAGCTAGCACGTAACAATCAAAAGCTTTGGATTGGACAAAAAAAAAAAAGAGTTTAGGGTAAGATAATTCCCTATATGTTTTAATACCTAATCAATAAGCATTTAACAGTATTGCAGTCTTGTCCTTATGCTTTTATTTATCAACTGATTAAACTATACTTATGTAAGAATTGGATACAATTTGAATGGGGCACTCACTGATGCAATAGCTAATGCAAGTACTTAGTGTAAAACAAGGCTACGTTTCGGGGTTTTTAATCTCTATATCAACATCTTACACAAAAACCTAAATACAGTGCAGTAGCATCTACCTAGATTATCTGATTTATACATCCTGGTATTATTGTACATTGATTATGCAGTCCCGCTCCCAATAACTTTATTTGGTGCTAAAGGAATTAGCCTGTAATTGTAGCAAGGATAATTTATTCATTAAGTACCAAAAGATCAAAATAATGGCCAAAACATTAAAGCTGCATCATTGAATTGTCCATTTTCAAAAGACAGAACAAGTTAAATTCTACAGTTAACTGAAGTAGTGGCATCCCATTCTTCAGGAGGAATAAAATCACAAATAGCAACAGCAGATCAAAGAATTACAACAGTCATTTTAATTTTACTGAAATTTACTTTTAAAAAATATTTTCCCCCATATTTGATGGCTTACGTAGCTTCGTCTCGGCTGCCATCAAATTGTTCCAATTGAAATCACTGGCTCAGTTTGTTTATAGTCTGCCGTGACACATACTCTAATTACATAACACTCAAATTAATACACACTAGGTATCTCAGGGCAATTGTGCATCTTTTGAGGTGTGTACCAGGTGCAGTTTTATGATTAGAAGCTGAAACCAGAATTTGGTTTGCAGTTACTAATTATTGGTGCGTATATGAATACCTTATCCAAAATATGGCAAAGTTGTGTATAACAGCTTGACATGCGAGAGAGGAAATAACCGTTACAGTAGCTGCCGTAATTTAATGTAAGTGAAGTTTTTCAGAATTTTAATAGGTATATATTAATTAGCCATAAGGGTTATTATTCTCCATAATCAACCGTAATATGGTTGGCCTTTGTAATAAAATCTTTGACTTGACCCATGGGTTAGAATGGATCAAGACAGGAGACTGGCACGAAGTCATCAAGTGAACTTCTGTACCCAAAAGTGGTTTTATGAACGTTTGCATAATTCTATTAATTTTTAAAATGTATATCTTGTTCAATATGCAATGGGGTAAATAGATAGGAAATGAATTTATGAGATAAGAGATTCAAAATAACACAACAAACTAAAAAAAAAGGATGGTATAGTATACAAACGGGAATTATATAATTTCAAGATTGCATTGAAAAAAAAATCCATTCCATTCATTATAGTTATGTCTAAGCCACTATATCCCAGATCAGGGGGAGGAAAGCAGGTCAGATCGTCTATTTTACATGATAGCACATTGACTTGTGGGTTATTTTTCATGAGGGCCTGCTTCTAAGTGAATGCTTCCCCCATGAATCTCCAGGTGACCCAAGTTTGCAGGTAAAAACTGTGTCACCCCCATATGCATCTTTGAATCAACTTGATATCATCAAAATCCTTGGCCTGATTAGCTCAGTAAAGATGGTTTGTTTTGTTGATATTGCAAACAACACTTTCTCAATCAGGAGAAAGTGTCGTTGAGATCTATTCCCTTTCAGGTTTCTATGCCTTAAATCCCACTTGGAACCATTTAGACCTGTTCCTCCTCCTGGCTACCTTACAAAAAAAAAAAAAAACCCATCTAAAAATTATTGTTCAAGACACACCTCTTTATGTTATTCTGCAATGTGGAAATTGAATCATATGGATATCTCCTTGCATGTAAAGCAGAATCCATTGATTCAGTCTTTAAGGCCAGATATGAGGAAAAACAAAGCCCATTCATACAAATATATATCTCTATATCTATATATATTAATTTATTAATTTATTGGGAAGAGGCTGGCATATTTAGCAATTCATATTCATAATTACCTCTCCCATTTCCTGAGATCAGTAGTAGATGCTGGAAGAGGAAGATGCGGGCTACAAAGGATTCCTAAACTGGTTTGGGGATTTTAAATTACAGCCAGGAGGGAGGAAGAAAGGGCTGAGGCACTGGTAAATTTCCAGAGACTCCTGCATAGAAGAATGGGAGAAAGGAGGGGTTTAGGGTTTCTGACGCATTATGAAAAGAAGATGAGAGGAAGTGCCTTGATATATTTCTACTAATTGACAGAAAAAGAGCTCTAATAGAGGTAGAAGAAAGGAATAAATAAAGCTGGAAGACCCCTGATTTACCTACTGCCATTTAAGATTACCCGAAACCCTTGACTATAAATCAGAAAATCTAGGATACATATAACCAATTATCTGCTTCAAGATTTGCCTGCAATGCCTTAATCTCAACGCCAATCTACAGTTGAGACACATGGTTACTACTACAGGTTTCCAATTAGAAGCAGCTATCATTCTCAGGTAACAATTACTTGAATAATCCTCGAATATATTTATTTAAATCAAAATCCCTAAATTTAATTTAATTATATGAAAAGCTGTTAAGTACCTTTGCTATTTTTTGTACTGGTTAATAATGTTTTCAGTTTCTGCAAAATATAAACTGTAGTTGGTTTAGTTCTTCTGTGTACTAAAGGCGAAATAAATAACTTCCCAAGTACTAATTTCATGTAACAGGTAAAATTCAGAAGATTTAAATGATTCAACTAACAAACATAATTTGCTAGAATTGTAAAAAGGGTTCTGGTTTGTTGTTTTTTTAAAAAAATAACTTTCCCAGGGACAAGAAATTTAAATAAAATTATTTATATCACATTTGGTAATGCATAAACAAAAATTGAGAAGGTATATATTGAGAAGGATGTGCCCACTCTAAATAACTTATGTCCTGAAGCATGACATTGGCTAACAAATATCTTTCAAGCAGAGCTACTTGGTTGAGTTACATATTTTATTCCTTATATTTCATTTTTCTGGCTTGGGTATTGCTTGTTGGGATATGCTGTCTAATGATAGGGCTATTCACCAAAATTCAGGCGACTGGCAAATCCAGAGCTGAACATTATGGAGCCTGGAGCAGAATAGGGCCAATCTAGTTCATCTTGAATAAATCTGAACTTTCACAAACCTTCTGTCTCACTCAATTTCTGGAAATGAGGACAGCAAAATTATTTTCTTAGTAAACTAGTCTGGGTGATGGAAGAAGAATGATGAAGACACTATTGGATTTCATGGCCTGGAAGTGATTTTTTTAAAATCAGAATGCTCTTAGTAATCAGGTAATCCCAAAGGGATAAAAGAATAGAATTCAATTTTTAAAAATGGCTCAGGATTTAGACATCATCTTGGAGGAAAGAATCCATAGCTTGGATCCCAAGCAACAAACCGAGCCATTTCTGATCTTGACTTTTGAACCAAATACAGTGGCATATTAATCACTAATTTTTATTAGTGGATATTTTAAAAAGTAATTACTTTTTTAAAAGTCAAAAATAGCATATTTAATGGCATAAATTTGTAACATATATATAAGATATGCTTGAAAGTTGTATTTGGGTTATATAATGCATACTACAAAGTTTACATGATAAAAAGTCTAAAGTGTGAATACTTCTGTTAACTAAGAGGGAATGGCTGCTGCAATATTGTAGTACTTTCTAGCATTTTACATGGTCTTAAATGCTTAGATTGTGTTTGGTGTACATTACAGATAAGTTTCAGATCAATTCAGCTGAGACAGATGTTACACTTCCATTTGAAAAAGATATAAAGATTTCTAAATAAAAAAGTTATATCCTAATTAAAAGTGTTTATAGTGGCTTTCCTTCCCTCTGTAAATGTTCACTCATTAATGTCCTCAAAATTTTTTAATAGTTACTGGTATTTCTATTGGCAGTTGAACTGGAATAAGATCCAGTACACGCAGAAACCCTGATTTGTTGAGGAAGAACAACAGCCCTGAACAAATTTCAAATATTTGTTGACATTTTTCAGCTCTCACAACAAGTAGGAAAATTCCTACCTTGGAAATGCTGCCGATTAAAATATTGCTATCCAAAAGAAAAAAATGGATGCATAAAATATGTACAGACTTAAAGAAATAAACCTGATTTACGAGAAACATTCCATATTTGGTCTTTAGTTTAAAAATTGATGTATAAAACTTTAAAGAGAAATGATGGAGAAACACCTATTCTTCTTCTAATAATTCAAATAATCAGTTTAAATTAAAATCTTAGGCTATGGTTTTGCTGCTAAAGCAAAGATAAAGCTTTTGTTCCTACTCTAAAAGCCATTAAAAAAAACACCTATGTATTTTATTTTTAAAGTTTGGGGGGGGGTTGTCTTTTGATATTTGCTCGTGATAATAATCTGTTTTCTTAAAACTTGAAAATGTCATCTTCTGAATGAAAAAAACAACAACAAAAACCCTGAAACCCCAGGAAAAGTAATAGAGAGATCCAGCTCACCTTGAAGCCCATTTCCATTGGCGCTGGTGCAAGATGGCGGAGGAGAAGCTTGGGGCCTGACCACAGGAGCAAAGGCGCTCTTTTGTTTCACTGCAGAGATGACATTGGCAGGTGAGAATGAGAAAATGCCGTGTGTACTGCTACAGTTTGAAGGAAGGGTGACCGAAGAGGCGGCCATGGTAGGGCTTGACGGCACTACTGCAATAAAGCAAAAATAATCAGGACTCGTATTGAGGATGTTTATGGCAAACAGGAAGGGAAGGGGGACAAAAAAAGATGGGTTGTAGGGCCTCGCCTCTTACGGGAAGGATAATAACATATATAAAAATAAAATGCTTTGGCTTGCCACGCTCTGGATAACAGGCAAACTCTTTTGTGTTGGACTTTGATTGTAAATTGAGCAGTCCAATCTGGTACTTACTTTTTCCTCTTTTAGCATTAATTTTTTTTGAAAGTACCAATATATTGTCCGTGATCTTTTTCCTTTTTTTTTTAAACTGTCCAGCCTCCAGAGTCACCCCTCCTTTTATCCAGTAGCTTACATTGAAGGAAATTACAAGAAAGTAAGTTCTTAACAAACAGGAATGGTGTCATGATGTGCCTTAGAAATAAAGACTTACTGCCGTATGGGGAGTTCGCGGTTGAGCCATTAAGGAATCCAGGGGAACCAGGTACACCAAGGTTGGGCATGCTGGCATTGCCGTATCCATTCATACTATTGCTGACTGTGTTGTAATTGGACTGTTGAGGAGTACTGCTTGGGACGTATCCTCGCGGGGAAACACTGCTTGTGTTGCGACTGTAACCTACTGTATTGGGAGAAAAATCCATTCCAAGAAAAGGATTTATTATTAGGGGGCATGAAGAGTTTCCTACAACATTATAGATTGCACAGTTAAATGTCCATAGATATTCTCAATCATCCAGGTCATGGCTGTCTCAATGCTGTCTAGGATAACTCGCTGTGGTCAATTTGCTGCAACCAACTTATTGTGGCCAACTCACCATTCCAACTCACTGTGGGACAAGAGTTACACTAATATTGAAGAAATGATGGAATGGAATCATTAAAGAAAGGATGCCAAAGGATGGACAAAATGAAATGTGAATGACAACAATTGAAATATTTTTAAAATTACTTTAAATAATTAAATTGAATTATTGAATTCTACCACAGCAAATTGTCCTGCAGGGAAATGACCATGACAACTTGTCCCATGGCAAGTTCAGCATAGCAGGTTGGCGTCAGCGAGTTGGCCGTGGTGAGTTGGACATACAGTAGCAAGTTGTCCCATTCTGGTCCCAATTGGTGCTTTTTCAAAAGGCAACTGGATTTGGTTTTTTTTCTTGAAAATGTTTCACTTCTCATCCAAGAAGCTGAACTGAAGAAGTTTCTTTGATGAGAAGCAAAACACTTTCAAGAAAAAAAAACCAAGAAAGTCCAGATGCCTTTTGGAAAGCACCTTTGGGACACAGATTGCAGACTTTTGACTGATTGCACAGTGTTGGCTTTTGTCATTTGCTCTTTCATCTCTTTGCATGGAAAGGTCATTTTTTTCACACCTTCTCTACTTAAACCATCTGTGATCATCCTCAGTTGTTCCTGCCTCTGGCAAGCACATTTTTTTCAATGTGGTTGTGTCAGATTCACTCACATTTGTCTTTATCAATAATTCTCATAATTTAAATGGCTGGGTTGCATCATCAAAATCTAAGCTTTCCCTTTTTAAATTTTAAGATCACATATTTTGCAAAAGCAGCTATAAAATCTTGTAGCTTTCTGCAGAGATGTAAAATAAAATTGTTTCAAAGAAAATCTTGTTTCTTAATATTGATAATTTCCTAGTAGAAATAAGAATGAACTTTTTCTATCTAATTATCATGCTTTAATAAATAATGAAGAAATATAACAAATAACTATGCTTCTGTGTAGGGAATACATTTTTGATAACAACACAGCGCAAGAAAGCTTTGTTAAATTATAAAACAATATATTTGAAAATCCCATGAAAAAGATGTTGGGGTATGTTTCCCAGAAATTATATGCAATCCAATCCATGTCTATGTGAAAGGTCAGAAGGATTTATTCCATATTCTATTGTCAGAATTGCAATTATCAGCCACAATTAATAGATTCAGTGAATTGGGCTACAAATAGCTGTTTTACTACATAGTCGATGGCTATATCCATATTGAGCATCAACTCAGAATTTAGTGTTACAAGAATTATCTTCTCCAAATTTGTGTAATGCCTTTCAGCCTAGGCACAAGAAAAAAGCTTCTGCTTCTGTTTGAGATTAATCACGGTATCAAATGACCATGTTATACTTGCTTATTTATATGGGTCAAAAATTAAGGTAAAATAATTCCTTTAGATTTAGAAAACAGTGCAAGCTCTTATCATTGAAATATGGAAATAGAACCATTCAAATTCCTTCACCCAAGTACTTTTGATATTCTCAAGAGAGGCTAGCTTATTTTGACACTATTAACCCATAGTTTAAGCAGCATGTTTAAGCAGATGGAAATTATGTATTGCCATAACTCTAATATATTTTGCTATTAGCAAAATAAATTTACTGAAGCATGCTTAGTCGAATATGTCTAATTTAGTAGAAAGTGGGTATCACAATTCCTATTAACTGTGACACACAAATTTATTCTACTCAAAAGATAGGCATCTATACAGGTAGTCCTCGACTTACAACAGTTCATTTAATGACCGTTCAAAGTAACAATGGCACTGAAAAAAGTGACATGATCATTTTTCAATGTTATAAAATTACCATGCAATCAACATTCAAATACTTGGCAACAGATTCATATTTATGACCGTTGCTGTGTCCCTGGGATCATGTGATCACCATTTGTAACCTTCTGACAAGCAAAGTCAATGGGGTAGCCAGATTCACTTAAGTGGGTTATTAACGTATCAATTGCAATGATTCACTTAACAACGGAGGCAAGAAAGGGGCGTAAATTGGCGTAAAATTCACTGAACAAATGTCTGACTTAACAACAGAAATTCTCGGCTCAATTGTGTTCATAAGTCGAGGACTACCCGTAATTATAACACTTGTTGATGATCTCTTTATAAAAAAGAAAATTTGGTCAAAACTTTATAAAGGAAGAAGTGTGATTTGACCAAAAGAGCATGGTAGCAAAAAGCAACTTGTAGATGTGAGGAAAAACAAAGAAAGACATGCACTAGCGGTCTTTACAAATTTAAAAATACTGGTTTTCAAATTTCATATTTTACAATGCTTAGTTATTATCAAATTCAAGTTATTAATTATTTCCTATTAACATAACATAAAATGACTAAACAAAATAAAATAAAATTGAAAGAATACCAATAATCAGCGAGCTAATTGCATAACTATAGTAATTATTTTGTAGAAGGGTAAGATATGAAATAATTTTGCTGTATAATTCTTAAAACTTCACGTACCTTGGTCGTTAGCCTGTGATGTTTCTGAAACATTAACTGCTAGCTGGCTGCTAAATGAATTTACTCCCATCATACCAGTATGAGCTGGAGTGTTGGCAAGTGTAGGAATCTGATTGTGGTTACGTGGCACACTATATAATGCTTCTGCAATATCAGCTGCTCGTTTCAGGATTATTTCCTATGAAACAGTAAATGGATAATTTTTATAACATATAATATCATTTAATTACCCTATATTTCATTCAGCAAATCCTAACAAATGATGCCTATTGACCTATGGTTATATCAGGCAGGATTACTGTGTTCTTGGCAAGATTACATTCTTGTTAATTTACAAGTATTGTGCATTATACAGTAAAAATTGTATAATTTCAAATAATGAACCCAGGACAGAAATAATTTAAAAAATATTTCTTGTGAGCACTCTTCCTAATATAACATCTGTTTCTTTAAAAAATAAAACCTTTTTGTATTATGCAACAAATTATTGTTTTGATGTTTTGTAATATACAACACATGTTTTTATCTGGTGCAGCAGTTTTTTAAAGCTATGATCTGCTTGATGGTACCGATGTCCTTTTGGACCTCTTTGACCATGACCGTACTGGAGAGAAAAACAATTGGGATCTATTTGCTTGTTGTGGGGGCATGCTGTATAGCAATAGCACTTAGACTTATATACATCTTCATAGTGCTTTTTACAGCCCTCTCTAAGCATTTACAGAATCAGCATATTACCCCCAATCAGGATCCTCATTTTACCGACTTCAACAGAATGGAAGGCTGAGTCAACCTTGCATCAATGAGAACTGAACTACAGGCAGTTGGCAGGATTAGCCTGAGACACTGCTTTCTAACTACTTGCACCATCTCGGCTGCAAGTTTCAACAAGGCCAGCTTCATGTCCTTGTAGTTCCAGCACTATGTCCTGTTTTGTTTTGTTTTGTTGAAATTTACAACGTTATTGCAGTACTTCTGCTGTCTGCTGGTTCAAATCCCACCAGGTCCAAAATTGACTCATACTTCCATCCTTCCGAGATGGGTAAAATGAGGACCCAGATTGTTGGGGGCAATATGCTGATTCTGTAACCACTTAGAGGGGCTGGAAAGCACTATAAAGTGGTATAT
>JAEANM010022024.1:0-11702 GCA_017656035.1 Myanophis thanlyinensis
CTTTCCGATGCAGATTGTAAATTTTTTGACTCCTATCGATGCATTTCAAACACTTTAATCCTTATTTATCTTCCCTGCAATGCCCTGAGAAGTGGAGAAAACGTCCTCACACCACCACGACCATAACCATGCCCCTGGTATAGTATATTTTAAGGTTTAAGGTTTTAAGATTTTCTTTGATTTATATACCGCTTCCTCTCCCTAGGGACTCGGGGTGGTGCACAGCCAATAAAAACATAGATACAATGACAATTTAAAAAACCTTTTAAAATAATTAAATAAAGGCTGTCCTATTAACATTATCATTATATATTTTGATACATAAAAGAATACATTATAATTATAATGAGCATGTCAAGGTTAGAAGTTGGAAGATAAAAACTCTATATATGCAATTGTATTATTACATTGTGTGAAAAATATATTAACCCAGTCATTACACTGTCCACAAAAATATTGGTTGTTAAAGGAAAACTACAAATAAAACACACACATACACACACACACACACATGTATATAATGTAAACATTGTTTTCACATTAAAAAAACTGAATATTTGATGTTACAATAGGTTAGTGACAATGAGCATACATCCCTACAGATTACTTTTGTTATGATAAAGCTGCCCAAAGCATAATTCAGAATATCTTGTTCCCTGTTTTTTTTTAATAATTTTATTTTTATGCATTCTTCCTCTTGGTGAGACAACCCACCAAGACCCCAATGGTCCCTTGGGGTTGGGAAAAAGGAAGAATGGGAAGAGAAACCCATGAGAGTGACATTCACCTATGGGAGCCAAGGCAACCACCAGTGAGAGACGCAAGTGGAGTTGGAGGAACTGAAGGAAGACTCAAGCACAGGTGAGCTAGAGCAAGAGGACTAAATAAAGGAACAAGCCATAAAGTTCCTGACTATTTTGGTAGTCTCAAAACTTGAGAAGCCCTAGTCTGGAAGGCACATCCCACTGACCTGCCAACTCCAACCATGACAAACGAGGAGGAAGCTATCTCTGCCAGCACAGTGGAAGCAGCATGGAGCCCCTTGGCAACCACTACTGCCCCTGTACCTGGCCCCACAGCCCAGCCTGTACCTACTGTAGGAGCAGCATCAGTAGGTCAGAAAGGATGAAAGACACCAGCCCTGATAGTAAAGTTCAATGGAGACCCCAAGCAATTGGGATTCTTCCTGGCACAAGTTTGGATATACGTACAAGAGTATAGCCACTGAAAGGGCTAAGGGGTGAGGTGTGACCGTGGTGTTAGTGCAGCGGAATGGATGGTCAGCCTCTACAAAGAGGGAGCTGAGAAACTTCAAAAGCTTCATGTCTACTTTGGAAGCGCTTTGAAGACCCTCTAGCCAGAGGTCTGGCAAAGCCAGAGATCACATAAAAATGACCCATTATGATTGAGGAAGAGCAACACTTTGACATCAAAGACATTTTGGACTCTTGCATACATTGGGGGGCTAGGGGACTCAGTATTTGTAGCCTGGAAAGAGAAGCTGAATGGGTCAGCTTCCAACATATTAAAGCCCCCAAACTGCTTTAAAAGTGCCATGACCAAAATTTTGTGTGTCTCTCTCCTCCTCTCTCTTTTTTCTTTTGCAGGAGTAATGTCTCTGTTAAGGGACAGAATGTCAGATCTGCCTGGTTTGGCAAATATTTTTTACAAACCTACACCTGCTAATTTATTTATTAATCAAATAGTTTTTTAATGCAAAGGTGGAACCCTAAACAGAGGATTCAAAGATAAGGTTAATGAGGTATCTTCTTTGACCATTAATAAGTGTTCTGGGTTGTTTTCTCTTCTTTCAATACTTTATATACACAATGTAATAGTTTATAGATACAGTACAATTACATGAAGGACAGATCCATTTCAGGCTACATATTATAATTGTGAGAATGCCTGAAAAAAACTAAAATTATGCCCTATCTTTTATTCTTCAACAAAATAACTCCATAAATCATATTTGATTTCTTCCCTAATTCTTTTTTTTTATCCCCAAAACAACCTTATGATATAAGGTAGTCTGAAAGATGGCCCTGGGTATCCCAATAAATTCAAAGCTGAGTAGGAATTGGAACCCTAGTCTGAAGTATAAGTCCAGCATCCTAGTTGGGACACCACACTTATTTTCAGAAGAATGAAACTTAATCAGAAAACACAAATGATGCTACTCCCAACCTTGGATGCCCTGATGTTCTTTGATTATAGCTCCTATGATCATTTGTAGGAGCTGATCTCCTAAGAACCTCAAAATGAAAAGGCAAATGTGGACAACCAGGAGAAAAGAATCAGCAAGAAAAAGAATCAATGACCAGAAACTGAAGAAGTACAAATGGCAAAAAAGTATATTTGTAAGTAGCAATATTTTTGTTCTGATGCTCAACTATGAGGAAAAATATAAAGATGATGAACAAAATGTCACTACTTAAAAAGAATACAACAGCTTATTAACAAACCGTTGAGGTAAAGGGCACTTCAGAAGCTTGGGTTGATAGGCACCTATTTACATGAGAAGTACAGGGAGAGAGATAAAGGAATTGGCTAAGAAATCGATATACCAGAAATCTATCTGTATAATTTTGGTGTAAGTTGAAACAGTGGTCATTCACTAAACTAGCAGTTAGTAAGAACTGAATATTCTTTATGTGCCCTCTTATTTTAACACTTGCACTGGTACGGATAAAAATCTAAACAAATAAATTCAAATCTATTGATTAACTCTAATTCAACAATATTGTCAAAATATTATCCATTGCCTTGTTTACTGTCTTCAGTTCACCATAAAAAAACAGTTAATATTAAAACCATAATTATTCTTTACTTTAGAAATGATCCATAAGGAACATTTGACAAAAATTGTAATAAATCAGATGGAAAATTAGGGAAAAATGGAACTGAAAAGGAAAAGTCATGTTGAATATATGAATGAATAAAAAACAAACAGGTTTCTTTCCTCTGAATGAGCTGATGGAAGTTGTTTCAACATATTTCTTCATTTGTAAATGTTTAGATCTTACCTCATATGAAAAACACTGCTTGAACATATTCTTATGTATTTTTGTATTAAACATTCTTAACCTGTTCATCTTTTGCAAGACCTCTCCTACAATACATATACAGCTTTCAACAATGTACTTTTTTCTTAATCAGAGAATTATTACAATTCTTTCTAAATAATTCTGGAATGGGAATAATTTGTAGAACTGGAATTGCTATAGTTCCTAGGAAACTTGCTTCTTCATAAATATAATTAAAGACCTTATGTAAAACCATCATTATTTAATGCATAATTTCTGTGTCATACGAAAAAAAAACCTCTATTGTAGCAGTAATGCAAATCTCTGCATCTATTCTCTGGGTTAAATTCTGATTTTTTTTTTCATCACTGCATTCAGACCAGCAGGCATTATAAAGATAAATTTGATTCTCCCATGATATTTGACTATTTAAATATTGGGGTGATTACATGTGTCCCTCCAAATTTGTCCTTTTACCTAAGAATTCATGTCAGTGATATCAGTCTCTTCAGAAAGAGAATAAAAACAAGTCATACTTGGATTTTCCCTGTTTTCCAGGGAAACTTTTAGTTTACTTTTAGTAGGAATAGCATACAACTGGGCATATAACTGGAAATATTTAACTTAATTAGTCCGTCTTTGAGAAAACATGTGTAAGAATGTTACCAGTTGTGCATACTATCTTCATAGCTGATATGGAAACTGTATGGGCTGCAAATAAGAAAGATTTGGTGCACGGTGGATGGCATATAAATTTAATAAATAAATAAAACAATAAAAATATCATTTCAGAGTCACACATCAATTATTAGAACAGTCATAATTACTGTACACACTATTGCTTCAAAGACAAGACATGCCTATGGGCTCAGGATTTTAGTCATCATAAGAATATAAAATACTCTTTTGAAGTATTTTGAAGAACATGAATATTATAGTTCTAGTAAAGTACAATATGATACATTAACATTCTCGAATGTAGAACTCACTGTATCAGTGTTAAAGATATAATATTTTATGTGACATTAAAATCACATAAAAAGAATCCATGTCAGCCTCCAAGTTCTTTGGCTATAGCTTACCCTTATCGGCTGCCATAGTAATGGGGTGGAGGGGGGAGCTGGAAGATATGGGGAGGCGGAAGACTGCTGGTGTGAGAGGCCCTTGCATTTTTTAAGCAGGATGTTTATCCATTTCCTAGAAGGGGCAAAACATCCATTTGAAGTATGGACTGACCATAAATACCTGGAAGCCTTAAAAACACCTCACAAACTTACCCCAAAGCAAGTTCAGTGGGCACAACACTTCAACAGATTCAATTTTTCTCTCCGATAAATCCCTGGTGGAAAGAACTTTATGGCTGATGACTCACGACTACCCCAGTACAACAGCAATCGACCTGAGATCATCTGACCGGTGATCCCCTCCAAGCAACTGGCGGTTCCAGTAGTCACCAGAGCCCAGAAAAAGTCAATCATCGGCATTCCTACCGACCTGAATAAACAGCTACAGGCAGCTCTAAACACCAATGACTGGTTCCTGTCACACAAAGATGAATGCACCTTGAAGGATGTCCTAGCCTGGATAGGTGTCAAAATGTATGTCCCTGCCAGCCTCAGAAAAGCCATATTGGAACGGGCTCATGATTCAAAAACCACTGGTCACTTTGGGTTCATGAAGACCCTACATCTCGTGAAAAGGCAGTTTTACTGGCCTTCACTTAAAAAAGACATTGAGGCTTATGTAGCCAGTTGTCCTATTTGTGCCTCTGCTAAGAGACCCCCAGGAAAACCAGTGGGCCTACTTCAAAATGTGGCAAGTCCCACAGCCCCCTGGAAAGAGATTTCCATGGACTTTATTGTTGAGTTAACCGAAAGTGGAGGAAATACAGTCATTTGGGTAGTCACAGAGCTTTTCTCCAAACAAGTGCATTTCGTACCTTGCACCAAGATCCCCTTGGCCAAAACCCTCGCTAAACTGTTCATCTAGCATGTGTACTGTCCACATGGAGTACCTGAATGAATTATCTCAGATCGTGAAGTACAGTTCACGTCTCAGTTTTGGCGAGAATTCCTGAAGCTAATTGGCTCCTCCCAAGGATTAAGCTCTGCCCATCATCTGCAAACTAATGGGGCTTGTGAGAGGACTAACTCCATCTTGGAAAAATATCTCTGATGCTACGTCAACTATCAACAAGACAACTCGGCAGAGTTACTTCCATTCGCAGACGTGGCTTATAATAACTCTGTCCATAGCAGCACAGGTTTCACCCCATTTAAAGTTGCCTCAAGCCTAGACTTTGTGCCAATCCCTGAACTACCCCATGAGAACCCCACAACCCCATCGCTAGTGGATTGCTCAACTTCAACATACCTGGCCCATTACTCATAAAGCACTTGACGACACACATTAAACCTACAAGAAACAAGCCGACAAGAGGGCTCCTCCAAAGGAATTCAAAGTGGGAGACAGAGTCTTCTTATCAACTAAGCATTTACAGACTACTCAAAAATCTAAGAAATTGGGTCCTAAATATGTAGGTCCTTTCTCTGTAGTAAAACTCATCAATCCTGTCTCAGTTCAATTGCAACTGCCAAAGTCCTTAATTCACCCTGTGTTTCATGTTAATCTACTTAAACATGAGCACACCTCTGACTTACGTCCTCCCCAGCCTGACCCTCCTGTTCCTCTTCTCATTGAGGGAGAACAACATTTCAAGGTTAAGGAAATTTTAGATTCCCGGAAACAGAGAGGGAAAATACAATATTTAGTAACTTGGAAACACTTTCCACTTTCCCAAGCTGAATGGGTAGATGCTCGTAATGTCCTAGCTCCCAAATTACTCCATGCGTTTCATTCTAAGTACCCTGATAAACCGTAATACTGTATATGTACACTGTATATTTCATGCCATTGTCTTTTATTTTCCAGCACTAACGTCCCTGTTGCAGGGGGACCGAATGTCAGCCTCCAAGTTCTTCGGCTACAGCTTACCCTTATCGGCTGCCATAATAACAGGGGGAGGGGGGAGCTGGGAGATATGGGGAGGGGGAAGAGTGCTGGTGTAAGAGGCCCTTGCATTTTTTAAGCAGGATGTTTATTCATGTTCAAGGCCAACCATCCCGGAGAAGTAATGATCACCATCACCTGCAGATGCCTGCCTCGTGACCTTTTGAGAACTACGGATTGGATGAACTTCATCAAAGCCTGGGGGGAGGGTTTGGGGAATTCTTTGATATGTAAAATTTTGCACGGTTTTATTCAGACTTTGCTTTTGCTTTCTTTGCATTCATTCATATCCCAGTAAAAGCTACCTGTTTTCAACAACAATGAATTCAGGGTTTTCATTTCTTGGGGTCTGATCGAGGCAGAGCTGACAATCCTATTGACCCATTTCTTCCATCCCAATGGTAAATTCTCACAAAAGAAAATATATAATGACCAATTTAATGAAAATTACATCAATGGAAAAGAGAAGGTACTGTGAGAGTGAATCTGGCACAGATTAGAAACTAGGAGAAGATGAGTTCTAATCCCACTTTAGCCACAAAGGCAGCTAAATGACCCTGGGCTAGTCATTCTCTTTCAGCCAGGGACACAATGGCAAACCACTTCCATGAAATCTGCAGGGACTTGTCCAGACAGTCACCAGGAGTCAAGAGTGATTTGAAGTTGCATGCACACACACATACAAATTAAAAATGTACAAAGGAAGCATATTCCTTATTCCACTGGGAATTGTGTCACCCTAGCAAGCTAATGCTTCACAGAAAAGAAAATGAGATGATATAGAATACTAGAAAACATAAGACCCAGTTTGGCGTAATGGTTAAGACCAAAGTGGAAGACTATGTGTCCTGCCTTAGCCATGAAATCCAACTGGGTGACCTTGGGCCAGTCACTGTCAGCTCTGTCTCCGTCGAACTTCAAGAAATAAAAACCCTGAATCCATTGTTAGGAAAACAGGTAGTATTTTACCAAAGCATGACTGAATACAAAGAAATCAAAGCAAGGTCTGACAAAAAGACCGCCAACCCCACCCATCAACGAACACTCCAATTCCACCCCCCATAATTCTTCAAAACCCCTCCAATCCGAAGTGCGTTACAAGTCATGCGGCATCTGCAGGTGGAGTCAGAGAATCCCGTTATCTCGTCTACGGTGACCTTGGATTCTAGCAAGCATATAGTCTATTCAGAAACCCCCCTTCCTCCAGCTCTCAGCCCATAGCTCCCCCCTCCCCCCGTTACTATGGCAGCTGAATAGATAATTGCAAAAGAGAAAGTAGAGGCTGACAGTCACTCTTTCTCACCCAACTCATCTTACAGGATTGTTGTGGGAAAAATAGGGGGATATATTGGATATGTTTGCCGCCTTGAGTTTTTTGTAAAAATAATAAAGGTGGGATGCAAATAAATAGATAAATAAATGGATAGATGGATAAGAATTGAATTGAGATTTTTATTTGTAACCATAGTACCAAAGGTGCTTTCTTTCAAAAAGCAATTGGACTTTCTTGTTTTATAAGAAAACAAAGACCAGTTGTCTTTTCAAAGAAAGCATCTTTGGGGCAACCATGACCTGGACGACTGAGAACCTCCATAGACATTTGCGACCACAGGTTTAGCAAAGATGGATAAGTATTTCTCAACCTTAGTAACTTTAAGATATGTGAACTCCCAGAATTGTCTAGCTGCTGAGATTAAAAAATTTAAATGACTGGGGCAGGTCTGGAAAGGAAGTACTGATCCTAAGGTTCAAGACCATGGTTTGCAATCTTAAATAGTATTAGTGTGATTACTAACATTATTAATATAAAAACCTTCCTATTGTATTCATCTAATTTGGCAAGTGTTTTACTAGAGAATGTGTTGCCTTAGATATTAGAGAATTCGTCAAATTAATGAGACAAAATAAATGTATCTATTGCATTTTGTGGGACTGAAATTTATAGCAAAAATTATTCCCTGGACATATAAAAATATGTCCATTAATATAAACCTACATTAGTACATAGGCTATTATTATTCTTCATCTGTTGCTCTCATAGCCTTGATAATTTACAGGATTATAAGAAACAAATACTCCACTCTTTACCTCCAAGAAGTTTAGAATCCAAAAATGAAAATAAGACCCATGGAGATGAGTTAGAAGAGATAAATTTGATCAAGCAAAATTGGGACACAAATAAAATAACAATGTCTTAATGCTATGAGATGAACACACGTGAACTATTCAGAGATGTCTGGTTAAATTGTAAGCCTACATTTTAAAAAATCCAAAATATTTTTAAAAGTTCATTTTCATTGAGTCTATCATAGAGATTTATAGCAAGAAACATGGAGCATGAACTTGGCAAGTATTTCAAATTCTTTTTCTTTTGTGCAAATGACATTTAAAAGTCTAATTACTCGCACCAATGTCCTGTTTTTATAACAATCAATAGAAGAATTACAGCCGTCTAACTTTATATAGTTACAATCCATTTTGACTTACAAGTGTAGAAAACCATTAACAGAAGAAACATACAAAATATTGATAAAAGAATGAATGATGAGAGGAGATATGAGAGGAAAAAGTATTTTGAGAATATCCAAAGCAGCTAATGTTTAAAAAAAATGAGGCCATGTCAAAAATAGAAAAGATGTCCATATTTGAAAAACATACAGTATGTAGTCATAAAGAGGAATACTTTTAAAATGAAATGTCACTAAACTATTGGGTTGTCAGAAGTAGAATTTTCAGAAGTATGGTTCCATTCAGGCATTTTACTATTTAAGGAAATATATGAGTACCAAATAGAAAGCAACATACTTGTGATATAGTTGTTTCTAAAAAAAAGAATACATAGAGCTGTCCACACAAAAATACTCTCCCAACAGAGATTTTCACTGTAAATATCAGAAGGAGGGGCTCTGATAAATTCTTGATCAGATAAATGTACCTGCTGCCAATGATCAGTTATGCTATCCATATAGCATATGGATCATCTCTTTTGTCAAGCATTGTATATTAAGAAGGTCAGAAGATCCCCACCATGAATCTGCCATTCTCCTGTATGTATTACTTGTGGTTTATTGCTTTCTTCTTCTATGTAACCTTTCACTTTATAACCTTTATCCTGGCACCAGGGCACTCTAGCATATTCGCACCTTACGGGGAATGTGAAGGGAGGGGGAGCCATATGGGTTGTATCAATTCGAGAACACAGGAAATAACTTTGTGAATGTCCCATTATTCAATTCAAATCTTTATTGTCAATGCACAACATATGTGCAGTGAAATTGAATGTTATCATATTCTCAAAGCAGTTACCAAAATACATCCAAACCTGCAGATTGGCTGAATCTACATCATGCAGAAGGGAGGGATTGGGTTCCTAAATCCTTTATCTTAACTTGTTCGTTGGCGTGAACTCAGATCCTGCTTTCTTTTGTCTAGTTATCACTTCTATCCAATAAAAGGTTCCTTTTGAAATATCACCATTTCAAGAATTTTTACTTTCTTGGAAAAGGAGGAGAGGCTGGACCTTACATAAAGCAGGATCTGCAAAAGTGATCAACCCAGAGAAACAAATTTTTGTTCTACCAAACTACGTCCGAACAACGCAGCAAGCAGGGAGAAGCAGAATGCTGAGGAGAGACCTCTATCACCATCCAGATGGACGCCATCTCTCTGTGCCCCATCGAGGACATCGAGGTGAGCCTGGAAAGATCCAGGAAGCCTCAGTGGTCGATTGGAATGGGGAAGGGAGAACCAGAGGGGTTACCCTCACTCAAGACAGCCGAAAATCCAGGTGGAAATGGGAACTGGAAACCCCCTCTAACCAGGAACAAATGACTGAGAAACCATTGAGGGAAGACCAGTTAAAAAGACACATCACATGGCTGGTGATGGAGGCCCTGGAGAACCTGAACATCCGAGAGGGTCCAGATCATCACCGGAGGGATTTCTAGCTGACAGCTACCAGTGAGAAGCCAGGACCACCACCCCAGATCCCACAGCAGTGGAGCAAGTTGATGTGGGGAGGGCTGCAGCCATGCCAGGAAATCTACCCCCAGTGGTGCAGATCCCAGCCAACAAACCCAGCCAACCCAGAGCCCCCCAGCTAGAGAGGAAAACATCCCCTCTTGAAGTAAAGTTCAATGGAGACATTATCCTGAATCCCACAAAAAAGAAAAATCTGCCAGCATCAGCGGCTGGAGTCTTGAGCCCTGGGTGCTCTCCCAAAACTTCAGGTTGTGCAAGAGCTCAAGGAAGATGGAAGAGAAAAATGCCACAGCAGGTTCACCTGCGAAAGCAGCATTGGTGGTCCTTGACAAGTCAGCCAGCCTGATGGAGATAATGTTGACCGCCATGGTGGAAGCGATGGGCACGGGGCCTGAATTCCTACAAGGGGCTCAAAGCAAGGCACAGCTGATCTGATTGAGCACCCAAGAGGAGCCAACTCTGGCTGGAGGAGTAATGGCCATCCAGGGGCTGCAGAGTGCCCCAGAGGCTGGGATTCTCCCCCTGCCTCACCCGGCACCTGGCTGGAGGGAGAAGCTGAACTTGGGAGCAACAGAGTTGAGAAGCCATGCTATCCTACCCTCTGCTTGCATCGTGTCAGTGGGAAGCCTTCAGGAGCAGTTGGAGCAACTGTATATGGGAAGCGTTCCCCAAGCCCATGCCAGACCAGTGACCAGAAAAGTACACCTCCCCCACCAAAGTTCTCCTTCACAATGCAGGCAAGTGGGGGAGCAATGGTTGGGGCAGCACCCCCCTGCGCAGGGCCCAGGGGAATTCCAGGATCACCCATACCCAGTTCACCAGCAGTGGCAGCCACCGGAGGTAGCCAAATAGCACCAGTGGCCCCACCAGGCCCATTGCCCAGGGCAGGAGCCCCAGGCTTGCAACGGACGTCCTTGCTCCTGCCCGCAGTGCAAATTCTGACAGATTGGGCCTTTTACCCAGGATAGGGATGGGTTCAGTGCCAATGGGTGACTGCACCGCCACAACTGGCACCCCCTCAGATGTTGCCACCACAGGCTGCGCAGGCCCAGCCAGTGCAGCAGGTGCCAGCTGCACCGCTGAGACTGCCCCCATTCAAGGCAACATTCGATGGGGCTCCCTCGAAGCTGGCCTACTTCCTAAACCACATCCAAATACACTTCAATATACATGAACATCACTACCCCACTGAGCAAGAAATGACGGCAGTGATTGCCGAGGGGATGAATGATGGGGAGGCAGCGAAATGGGTTGCTGAACTGAATAATCAAGAGACACCTGAGCTTGACAACTTTCAGGAGTTCGTGCAAGCATTGAATGACTGCTTCGACGACACCGCTCAGCAGGAGGAAGCAGAAGCAGAAATCAAAGCAATCAAGCAAAAGGGCTAGCACCCCAAAGATTACATCTGGGAATTCCATGAATCTGCGATGATCTAGCATGGAAAGGCACCAAAATTTACATCCCAACCAGTCTATGCATCAAAATCCTGAAACGGTTCCTTGATGCAAAATTGGCTGGCCATTTTGGGTTTCTAAAACTCTCCATTTAGTGTGCAAGCAATTTTGATGACCACGTCTCAAACCTTAGGTGGAGGACTATGTAAAAAGTTTTTAAATTGTGTTTATCTATTTTTACTTGCTGTAAACCGCCCCGAGTCCTTAGGGAGATGGGGCGGTATATAAA
>JAEANM010022025.1:0-11702 GCA_017656035.1 Myanophis thanlyinensis
CCTCGCGGTCATCTATACTGACCCCGTTTCTCGTGTTTTCCTTAACCGATTTGGACCGGGTTTTCGGCTATAACACACTTAGCTTCTTTTCTTGGCTCCCTGAATGTTATCTGTTAATGGGAAAGACAATTATCATTCATAGTCTGTGGAGGAACAGAAATGAGTAAATATGAGTGGATATTTAGAATTGATATCTGACTAACAAGTCACATATGCAATGGTGCTTTGTGACTGTTACATAAGTCTAAGTGCTTTTTTTTTTAAAAAAAGTTCCCAAATAGCCCAGCTGACAGTCACAAATATTAAGGAATGTTGTAGGGTGTAGGAGAAAACTATTAATAATTGGTGAATTCCATTCTCAGCTAATGCTGCAGGGGTGTAGCAAATCTAGGTGTGACTGGCAATACCTGAAAATTGCCTGTGGAGTTGGTGGCAACCAAAAGTGATAGAAGGTGTCTCTGGCAAAATTTGTGTCAGGAGAAAAAGGAAAATATAACTCTAAAACAGCAACAGCTAAAAACAACTTTAAAGTACTTGAGATATTGCTGGGGTTGAGGTAACATGCCATAAAAAATAATTACCAGTGCATGCTTGTGCCATAATTGGGGATGTAAATTGTAGACCTTACACAAGAAAACAGGATTATAAACTATATATTTATTATACTGTAGGAAACAGGAGGCAAAATGGATCGTTTGTTTTGTCTGAAGGACGGAATAATTGTACAGAAATTATATCTGATTGGATTTCAAGCATTTTTGTGCCTTGTTAAACTGTTGCCTTTTTTTGAAGAAGCAATTTGGATTTATCTTATCTCTTACCTCACGGTATCCATTGATGATGGAGTGCTTGTTTACATTCTTTTCATTCCTTCTCTTTTATTCAGATAAATCCCCAATTAACCTAGAATTTCTCAACTGCAAATTAAGACCTGACATTTGCAATAACACCATCACTGTGCAGCTTAATTTACAGTTTCCCATCGACTTCTAAAGTTCAAAGTTTTTTTCCAGGAATCAGTGCAGTTCTTTTTATCCATCACCTGGCATCCAAACTGAGCCCAAACATACAGATTTCTTGACAATCCCAAAATAGTTTGTTATTGTCTTCTTGGATTTTGGATTCTTTTCCTTGGTGGGTTGGCTTTTCTCATGTCTAAGGAGCCCAACTTAACCTCACGGCCCCATCCCCTTTCATTCATGCTGGCATGGTGACCTTATCAAAAGTTCATGCCAACATCAATCTCAGGTTCATGGAAACTGTTGAGCTCTTACATCATGTCAGGGTAGCCATCCTTTGGGAGAGGTCTGCTACTGAATTTAGATCATGGTTTACTTTTCCCCCCAAATGGACAGGATCACAGTTCAAAGTGAGTAATAATTCATGAGTACCCATTGGTATTTTTCTCTGACTTCATAACTATGTATACTCTCCACTCTCTACACTCTCCTGGGAAAAAATGTTTGAGAGGAATTAAAGTTTTATGATATGAATCATCAGTCTGATGCCAGTACCATCAGATAATATTATTATGTTAAACCCTGAAAAGAAATTCTGAAAATTGCACAAACCAGCTAGGGAAAACCTGACAGTGTGAATTAAGAAAATAGAGGGTGGTGTTACTGAACATAATGTATTCTTAGTAAAATGTGTTGCAGCTGAACATGACTTAAAATTCAAATGGACTCACAAAAGTGCCAGTGAGGTTTCTTAAAATAATCTTTATGCTAGTGTGTCTCCTATGACTCTTTCTTTGAAATCACTGCCAGCTGACCCCAAATCTTGTATCCAATTGGATTCAACAGCTAGTTTTGCATCTCAGCTTCTAAATTATTCTGTGAACTTGTCAGCCAAAATGTTAAAATAGATCTGTGTATAAAATACATCTATTTAACTTTCCAATGGTACTACATAGTAGATTGCCTAGCCTAATCTTTAAGGCATTATTTGTTCAAGGTAGGTTACTTACAATATTTCAAGCCAAGCATAATATATTTTTTCTGGATGAAAATAAATTATCTTTTTAGGAACATGGTGAGCTTGTTTTGTGCTTTTGTGGAAGCAGTTCTTATTTCAAATGGCATTACTTTTTTCTTATAAAACAATGGCTCAAGGAAATAAAGGGAAATAAAAAATAAGTAATATAATTTTGGGGGCTCAATTGTGATTGTAAATCAAGGGCTGCCTTTATTCAAATTATTAAAATATCTATTCTATTCAAATCTATTCAAACCTCAAAATCCTTTCTTATCGTATGTTTATTTTCCAATCAATTAAACTTTTCCACATATAATTTCTTATAGTAAAGTTCAATACTTTCAATACTTCCTTAATCTCATCAAGATATACCATTATGGTTCCAAAATATAATTTTAGTACCAATTCTAGTTGAGATCAGTGAAAATGACTGCATGTCTTCATCAGTGCAGTTAACTAATCTCTTATTCATCTTTAATGAGTAAGGTATTTCTTATATGTATCTTGAGTAAAGAGTTTTTATCTTATTTAAGTGTGATGAACTCTTCCCTTAGGATGAACTCTCCTTTTTTCAAAAATTAAAATACAGCTCTAGAGAAATGCCTAATTGCTCATAGCAAGGATAAATCAAATGGAAAATTAAGTCTAAAGCAAAGGAGGAGAACATATAAAGAAAATATCCCTCCTGTCTCTGCTGTGAGGAATTTGGCAACTCAGGGAAGAAAAAAAGGCTACCCAAGTATAAACATTCCACATATGCCCCAAAAAGTACTGTTGGTTTGTTTAATTTGATTATACATTCATCCCAATCTAAAATAATAAAACCATAGATTTTTATTTGCTCTACAATCAACTTTTCTCAAAGTAAATAGATGGCTGGAAAACAAATGAAGCATTCAGTTGAAAAGCAAACATTTTAAGAGTAAAACCAGCAAAACAGGAAAGTATCTGACAATTTTAAGTTTAGCTGTCAGTTTTTCTGTATATAAAATAGCAGGAAGAAATGGTGTAGCAGCTATATACACTCTTCCATAGAATCCGTTTAGAGAAAAGTGAACATAAACCAAGGCCAAGGTGGAATGGAATAAATTGTTACTTTCACATTTCACATTATATTTTATAGAGATCTGTGATTCTTTTCAAAAATGTACATCTTACAGATTTTATTTTTAGATTGCTCTATAGTTCTGTGGTATTGTGGGTATGCTGTGATCATTGTCTATTTACATATAATATTTGGTGCCAATAAGTCACAAAATTCATTTTCATAGCTTGTGTTTCTTTATTCTAATTGCATTTTGTCCTTTCTAAATCATTGGGAGTGACATATTGGCATCAGAGTGACCTCTGAACTCAGCAACGCTGAGAAATTGTGATTTATTCAAGGCGTATCTTCATAAGAAAACAGTTATATGAACCTCAGCCTCCCAAGTCCAAGTGCAATATTCACAACTACTATTAGGATGGTTGGCCAGAGGCATAACACTAAATGGTGTACTAATTAAAACAGACTTTAATCTGATAAATAAAGCTACTGTATGTATACCTGACAGCAATGGTTAATTGCATTTCCTAGAGGCTGAACAAAAATGAGAACACAAGCACTGAGTAATTAAAGATGACATACTAGTTATTTATTTCTTATTGAATATTTACAAGTCACTTTCTAATAAAAATATCCTGTGATATAAAATAAAAAGAACAGTTCCTGAAAGACATGGGAAATGAGAGTGGTTTTATTTGGTACTTACATATGATGAACAAAAAATGATTCTATAAAATCAATCCAAAGTTCATCTGTTAACACTAGTGGTAGTTTCTATCTGTCTCACTTCAGAAGATTGTAGTATTGAGCAAGTAAACATTTAAAAATATACTTATACAGGCAGTCCTCAACTTATGGCCACAATTGAGCCCAACATTTCTATCTATTGTGGTGAGGAAGGGCCAGCAACTCCTATACCATCTTAGACAACTGAGAGACTTCAGACTGCTCCCAAAAGCACACAGAAACTTCTACTCCTGCACAGTAGAAAGCATCCTGATGGGTAACATCACTACGTGGTTCGGGAGCAACACCATAGACATAGGACAGGCAAGCTCTACAGAGGGTGGTACGCATAGTAGAGTGCATCATCCACATCAAGCTCCCTGAACTGCACTCCATCTACAACAGACAATGCCAAACTACAACCAGAAAAATAATGAAGGACTCCAGCCACCCCAACAACAGACTGTTCACCATGATGCGGTCAGGAAAGTGCCTCTGCTCCCTGAAAGGTAGCACAGAGAGGCTAAGGAGAAGCTATGTACTTCCCACTGGCAATACGGACCCTAAACCAAACCACAACAAACCCAGGACTATAAAGTATTCCCATAATCTACCTCTCCCAATCACTCCCTAACTTATTCTCCCTCCCTGTCTCCCTATCTATACTATTCTCTTGCCCTGCTACCTACGGTCGCAAGCAGTTGCATACACATTTCACTGCATTTATACCATGTATGACTGTGCATGTGATGAATAAAATTTGATTTGATTTCATTTGATTTGATTTGATATGTTAAGACATTTGTTAAGTGAGTTTTATCCGATTTTATGACCTTTCTTATGTCATTTGTTAAGTGAATCACAGCAGTTGATAAGTTGTTAAGTGAATCTGGCTTTCCCATTGACTTTGCTTGTCAGAAGGTTGCAAAGGGTGATCACATGTCAACTTTATATAGCGAAAAAAAATTCTAGATAAGGTTTAGACAAGGTATATTTGAGGGATGGAGATATCCTGATCCTTGAAAAGTCTACTTCTTAAATATTTTCTGTAATACAAGTAATCCTTGATTTACAACAGTTCATTTAGTGACCGTTTAAAGTTACAATGGCACTAAAAAAGGGACTTATGACCATTTCCCACATTTATGACCATTGCAGCATCCCCATGGTCACGTGATCAAAATTTGGATGCTTGGCAACTGACTCATACTTGCCAGATCCCGGGATCATACGATCACCTTTTTGCGACCTTCTGACAAGCAACATCAACGAGGAAACCAGATTCACTTAACAACTGTGTTACCAGCTTAATAACTGCAGGGATTCCCTTAACAACTGTGCCAAGAATGATCGTAAAATGGGGCAAAACTCACTCAACAAATGTTTTACTTAGCAACAGAAATTTTGGGCTCCATTGTAATTGTAAGTCGAAGATTACTTGTGTCACCATGGTATGAATATGAAATACGGAGCCAGTTTGATATAGTGATTTAAGGCATCAGGCTAGAAATGGAGCCGGAGGCTAGAAATGTGGGTTCTAGTTCTGCCTTGGACACAAAACCTGCTGGGCGCTATCACTCTCAACCTTATGAAGGATCAATCCCATCTGAGTAATTCATACTTCAAGAAATGCCAGGAGTATAAAAACAGAGACTGAAGATTTTTAAGATTCCAATGAAGCTTCCAGGTTCTGTGCTACAAAACTAAATGACCAAAACCAGACAAGTCATTTTATTACACTTACAAAAATAATTTTTGTAAAAATGTTGTGAAATAAACAGTAGCGCTTTGTTTCAGAAATGAAGGTGTCTTGCTCTTGCCTTGCAAAGTCTAATCCTGTCACTAAATCAAGAGTAAGATGATAAGAAACCACTACTTTCATTGGGCTAAACCCTGAAATGCTTTCTTATCTTTCAATAGCTATAATTCATTTCGAAACACATGCTAGGCATGTGCCTATGTCCTTTCTTGAATTTGTCCTAGTTCTCTTTTACTTGAAAAAAGGAAAGAATGAAAAGCTTATAACTCCATGACATGTTTTCCCTGAAACTAAAAATAAGGAATCAGGGGAATAAAAAAAGGTTTTGGGGACTGGGTGAAAGGTCAAACCTCTTAATGAGATTAAATTAACATTTGTGGATCTTAATGGGAGGCATAGGAAGATTGCCTTGGTCTCAAGAAACTGCTGGAATTAGGAATAGATTGTTGCTTAAACTCTCCAGCATCTGGGGAAGAAGTAGTCCAAGCAGGTCTGCTGTAGCCTTATAGAAGGCAGGATAGCAGTCAGTGGAAATGTTTATAGAGAAAGAATTCTCATGTGGCATGTTGGTATGGGGAATAAGGGATATTTTGCTGTATTAAAAAAAGGACATAAACAAAAAGGATCACGATTGTTCTCCAGTAGCAACAAAAACATTTTTCAATCTGTTGACGAAGCTGTTCTCTGTTATACATTTGGTATATTTTCTTTGTCTTTGTCTCCTCCTCTTTTCCATAAAAAAAGATAGAAATGTTCATCTGGACAAGGAATAGTTAACAGCAGAGTGTTCCTTTGCCTGTATATGAAATAGATAATTGCATTGGAATAAGAGCACAAAGACAATTATGAATCTCCCAATACAATTCAGTATAGTAGTTTCTGAATTGGATTTTAGAGCATGATTGCTGTAGAGATGAGTATGAAATGTGTTCGGTATGCATTCTCCCCACCCCCAAGTAGAATGGAAAGTACTAGAGACTGTAAATAGATCAGAGGTGTGTGTGTGAAGTTAACTGACAAACTAAACTATCCAGGTTGATTCAGTCTTGAATGCTTCTGAAAAAAAGACTAAAGAATCACTGGTTGTACTGATAACCTTATGGTTATTGTCGGAATGATCCCAGTTATTCGTCTATAAGAACAGTTTTCAGATGTTTGAATTAAAATAACTGTTTAGCAGAAAGATAGCTGTACATTTTAAAAACTAGCCAACTTTTTATTGGGAGGTATGATATTTCACGTAGAATGGGATTCACTTGTTGAGGGGTACATGCATTCTCAAAACACACTTAACCGTATGAAAAGCCAAATATTCCAATTATCTGTAAGAGGCCTTTGTTACATATCAAGCAGGATTATCTACCCAGCTTCTTATTTCTGATTATGCAGGGAAGCAGCTGACAATCTGAAGTGGCAAAGAAGATAATGATCAGAACTTGGAAAAGTGTTGGCAGGCCTTGTCTCTAACAGGCCTAGATGGGCAGCTCTCTAAGTTTGCTTTAAAAAAACAAACCCTACAGCCAGGAATTCATCACTTGAATAGCTACAAGCTTTGATCTCACCTCCCTTCCCCCAACTTCCTGGAAAAACACATTTGTGATAAGGGTAACAAAGGAAAAGTTTTGAAATTAATCTAAGCATCTGTTTTTGTTCCTTCGGGGACTTAGAGCTGTATGATAGCTGACATAAATCATTTTAAAGATTGGCTATATTGACGCAGTACACAAAGAAACTGCATTATTTTCCACTTTAAATATTGTAAAACAATAGTTGCGGGAAAGGTAACCCAGGTACATTTTTGTTAAGCTTCAGAATTACATCGCAAATGATCACCAGATTAGTAATCTACTTCCTGTTACTGGAGTCCCACTATCTAAATGATTTCTACAAGTAATATAAGATAATGGTACCCAGGATTCTTACTTAAGTAACATACCTATTAAGGGTTGATTATTGTGCAACTATTTGGATAAGCCTGGTTAATTCTTTCAGGGTGGACAATGCCCTATTCTGTCCAAAGCCTCAGGCAAAATGGCAATTTTCAATGATACCTTGCTTTTTTTGCTTTAAAAACAACAAAAACAACAGACCTTCATGCAGCTACTTTTGAATAACAAAATCAAAAAACAAAACTGATGCTGGTGCAAAAGCTCTGCCATGATGCCTTGTGGTCCTCAAAGGCCTATGACTAAATAAGAACCCACAGTGTGGTCTCCCCTCACCCCTTTTCCCAGCTAAAAAACTTTTACACTCTTGATTTATATAAACAAGTGGTATGCAGTATGAATTGACCGGAGCCTTATAACAAGGCTTGCCTTCACCTTTTTAAAAACTAGTTTGTTTAAAAAGGTTTGAGTACAGCCTGAGTACAGGCTGCATCAGCTTTTCAGTGGTTGGCCTATTAAAATATGTTATTGCATAATTCTGTGTTTATCTTAAACATGGAGGGAATATTTCCTTGTGTATGAAGAGTTGCACTCTAAGTAAATGAAAAAGAGCAAGGCCAACTTGTGTTGAATCTATTTTGCGGTCACAGTCAGCTTTATTTAGACAGGGAAAATAAACAAACAAGGTCTTAAGACGTGTTTTGTTCACAGCAGACAAAGATTGTTTAGACGCAGAGGTACTACCCAGTTCTAAACCTTTATGAATAGAGCAAATGAGCTAGCCAAGAATGGTCAAATCAATTTAATTACTGACTTCTCAAGTGCATTGCAGGTTCAGGGAGAAACCAGTAACTGCTGTATATGTTAGTTCATTCTCTGTTGGGGACTAACTTGTTGTGAAGTTTCAGCAAAGTGAGGTAATGCATGGTATTATATTTGCTACTGCATAGACTATAAAATCAAGGAGGCAAGGGCAAACTATTTTTGAAAAATAGCAGTAGCAATACCATTTAGTCTTATATACTTCATAGTACTTTACAGCCCTTTCTACAGAATTTGACCCAATCCACTATAACTTGGCAGGGATTTTTAGTTGTATAGTATAAAGAGATATTTTACATTTAATCTACTAATATTACATATTACTAATTTACTAATATTATACTAGAAAACTATTATCTTGACATTATTTAGATCCCTTGTTTCTCATGTGTTTATTATTTTTTATTCTTCCTGTTTTATATTCTTTCTTTGTGTGCCATACAACAGAACAATATAAAAGTAATGTTAGAAATTTAGTATCATTTGAATCATTTCCCACTAATAATGTACTTGAGCAATGTTCAGTATTTTTACTATATTCATATATTTGGAATGATAATATTCCAATACCTGACTTGGGTGGAACTCAAGGAATTTTGACTATTAAATGTAGTCACAAAAATGATACAGCCATCCATCCCAGCAACACATCAGCTATCTTGAGCACTATTCTGTAGGACCTGAATTTGAATGTACAACAAAAAATAAATATATTGTGTTGTGGAAGATAGGTATTTGCACAAAGAGAAATTGTGCAGATCCATAACTGTTATTTCATCCCAAAGTGCAGTGCTTTACATCTATAAAAACTTATTTTTAAAGGTTGATTGATAGCTGTTTCTAGCATATTTGTTTTGTAACTGAATGTGCTGCATTATTTATTTTAATGCCTTTAGATCATTTGAATTCACATTATCTTTGAACAGTCTTAAGGAGCAGCTTGTTTGAAGCAGTAGTAACTTTACAGTTGCATAGCTCAAGATGATTTCTCTTAACATGCTTAATTTCTCCTAGTGACAACAATATATATCATGACATCATAGTCATAGTTCAACCAATGAATACATATGTTCTTTTTCTTTTTTATGGAATAAAGTGGTTCAAGTTACTGTGGGTTTCTTCATTTTAAGAATCAGTAGAGTCTCAAGAAAAATGAAGATTGTCCTATAACAGAAGTTTTGGAGAAATATCACTATGTCCTCCCATGAACAACTTTTCCCTTTGCTGTTCTTATTCTATCAAAAATAGCAGGTGCACAATAAACAAAGAGCTCACCTGAAATAACCTTCCTAGTTTATACTTAGAAATAGAAATCTGTATTCCCAACTGAAAGGCAGTATATCATTTGTTGTTAGACCTGAAATTACTCTGTTCTAGGACACCACTGTACTTAATTTCTGACTCTCAGCTGCAGAGTTTATGAGATTTTGATACATTTCTGTAAATTTGTTGTTGTTGAATATAAAGGGACTATTTTGACTTCTTTTTAAAAAAGTACTATTATCATATTTCTATGAACAGAAGCCCCATTGACTTCATTCTTCAAAGAATACTTTGGAGTGTGAATAAAATTAAAATAGGTTTTCCTAATAGACTGGGTATTCCTTGCATGTTCATGCTGCACATTCATGTTAGCACTGTAGATGCCAATAAAGGCCCATGAGATCACCAGATACATTATTTTCACTTTCCCTTTCTCTTTCCCATTATTTATGACTCTCTTTTTATCTTTTGATAGGAGAGTTTGGGAGAGTCAAGGACTGCATCCAAGCCAGCACAGGAATTGCATGGGATGTACTTATATTTAGCTCTCCAAGCCAGCTGATTTATCTATGGAGGTGTTTTTAATAGCATATTTCATATGGGAAGGTAATAGGCTATATTCCGTTGATTTTGTAGCTGATGTGACAAAGTTCTAAAATATCACTGAGAGGTAAAGTCTATGGATAGAATTGGTATTTGGGTCTGTCATAAGGCTGGTTTCTGTGTTTGTGTCATTTTAAGAAAAAGGATGATTTCCAAAACCTTATTACCAAATAAAATAGGCACTGGTACACATTTCAGGAGCCTAAGTAGATGAAAGCTAATTGATATGATGGATAGCTGCTTCTTTATGCTAACATACTTGCATTCATTCATGACTTAAACACATGTATACAGGTTGTCCTCAACTTATGACCACAAATGAGTCCAAAATTTATGCTGCTGAGCAAGACATTTGTTAAGTGAACTGGCCCCATTTTATGACCTTTCTTTGCACAATTGTTAAGTGAATTACTGCAGTTGTTAAATTAATGACATGGTTGTTTAGTGAATCTGGTTTTTCCCACTGACTAGGCTTGTCAAAAGGTCGCAAAAGGTGATCACATGACCCCAGGGCACTGCAATCATCATAAATATGAGTCAGTTGCCAACTGCCTGAATTTTAACCATGTGAAAATGGGTATGCTGCAATGGTTGTAAGTGTGGAAAATGGTCACTTTTTTCAGTGATGTTGTAACTTTGAACAGTCACTAAATGAACTGTTGTAAGTTGAGGATTACTGGTATTGCCTTGGTTAAGTTTTCTATGACCAAAGCAGCTAATCAATGCTAAATCACAGTACTGTACCAAAAATAAATGCAGGATGAGAAATGTAATTTAATAAAAGGGCTATGTTCTTGTCCTTATCTTATGTAAACTGCAATATAAACAGGTATCAGTAGTACCATAAAAAATGAAAAAGGAAAGCAGTTCTGAATTTAAAGAGGTGAAACGAATACCTAGTAGCCCAAGTAACTCCCATGTTAAAGACAATTAGGACTAAAAAATTGTGCTTTTTCAAGGGTGACCCAAAGATTGGGAGAGCAGATAATAAGATATAAAAATCGGACCTTTTTAGTGTTAGTTATCAAGGCTACCAGTAATCTCTTTCCAGCCTCTTGTTTAGTCACCAGCAGGACAATCCATAAAATTAAGAGAGTAAATACTGTATGAACAAACACATCTCCAAGAACACCTGACAGCCAGAGGTCATTTTCATAGTACTGCTCTGCAAGGACTAAGCTGAACATGTTGTTCTAAGGCACTTTTCATTTTAACATTGCAAAGCATCCTGGGTTCATGCTGAGTTGTTTTGACCATCCCCAGCATGGGCCACCAGAGGATCAACAAAATGTCACCATGGGTGTAATGCATCTGGTGAGGATTAGAATAGATCAGTACATGGAAGTACTAAGAGATAGCTAGAGTAATTTTGTAGGTTTTGTAGGTTCTGAGGTCAATGTAGATAATTGGGCAGGAAATCTGAGAGTGGTGTTAATATATGTTTTGGCTTGCCACCTTCTGTAAAGATAAAATAACAGAACCTTTTATAATTCTGTAAATTCCATAAATTTAGAAGTTACCAATTTATATAGATGTTATGTAGGTGAAGCTATAGAAATCCACTTGGTGATTTCCTGCTTGTTATGCTAGTGAAATGGATGGATGGATGGATGGATGGATG
>JAEANM010022027.1:0-11701 GCA_017656035.1 Myanophis thanlyinensis
GCGCTCAGCTGAGCGTATCACCCTCTGTAGTGTTTGTCTGTCTTGCATATTGCTATTTCCAAACCAGGTTGTTATGTTGCCTATCAGGATGCCTTAAACATTAAAAATTCTATAAAAAGAATTTCTTTCCCCTGCTCCCCCTGAAGGGAAGCACTAAGAATCACAGAAAATTATTTTCTGTCATTTAAATTTTGGTTAATGTGATATTTGCAGAAGCATAAATTGAAGAATTTAAGAAAAAGAAATCATTGGTAGAATTTCAAGGCTGAAGTCAACAGATAATTACTCAGAAAAGTAAATAATCTTATTTGGGAGTAAGCATAAGGGATAAAAATGTATTAACTGTATGTGCAGGAGACTGCAATGTAATTGTAATTCTTAGTCCTGGTTTCCTATTTGTTTAGGTGTATTTTTTTTTCCAGAGGCTGAATTTATTAGAGTAAGCCCATATAGATCAACAATTTAGCAAACATTGGTTTACACATACAGTATACAAATAAAATAGGGAAAGAGGCAGAAATAGAAAGAGGGAAGATGGAAGGATGGAAGACCAGTCCAAGAATTGAACAAACTGGCATGGGGAATGTTTTGGGTATTTTAGAGGAAGAGTCTAAATGATTATAATAGTTCAGTGAAAATAACAAAATAAAATTTAGCAGAGACACATAGAAAGTGGAAAAAAGGAGACAGTCTTAAGAGAGGAAATATTTGACTTAATAATAGGTGTGCGATGGATCCTTGACTTGTAGCTGCTCACATGCTAAAAGTGAGCTAAAAAGCCAGATAATTTGGAGAAGGGGGTTATCCCATCCCGTGCTTGAAATTCAACATCTTCTCGTGAGTTGTTTCCATTATCTATCATTTCAACATTTGAATTTTGGAATGCATTAAAGGTTTGAGAATAAAACGGTAGCATGATAAATTGAAGGAGGTCAGAGAATGGCATATATAATTAAGGAGCATGTTATAGAGAAATGGATATAAAGTAATAATCAATATTCCAAAGAAAGGTTTTAGTAGCTTTATGGTCCAGCAGAAACCTCCTCCTGACACTGTATGTGTTGCTGAAGTAACACTGAAAGGCGTTTTTCAGGACAGCAGGGACTTAAGACAAGTGAATGACAAGCTAATCTTGTTCTAAATAAAACATGAATTGAGAATAATGAAGATTGATGTAACATGTTCTCAAAGAAAGAGGAGGAGAAAACCGAACAGATGGAAAATGGGTTGGGTGGAAAAAAAGCCCACAACCCATTGTCAAAATCATTTTTCTTGCCAGGGCTCAAAGACTTCAAGGCAAAATATCCGCTGAGAATTACTGACAGTTCAAATAGGGCAGAAAGTTAGAGGCAGAGTACAGAGTAACAGAGTTGGGAGGGACTTTGAAGGTCTTCTAGCCCAACCCACTGCTTCTTTAAAACTTTCAGGGAGGGAGCAACCAACAATTCCCGAGACGCAAACCATTCCACTGGGTTAATTGTTGTCAAGAATTTTTTTCCCCTTAATTCTCGGTTGGATCTCTCTTTGATAAGTTTCCAGCCGCTACTTCTTAGCCTGCCCTCAAGCGCTTTAGAGCAGTGGTTACTAACCAGTGGTCCACTGGTGGTCCGCGAGAAAATTTTGGTGGTCTGCAGAAAAATTATTTGCATTTTTTATATTGCACTAAATCAGGGGTCCTCAGGCACTTAGCTTGGCCTCCTGTTCAGTAGCTCCAACCCCTCCCTCCGTCACAGGAGTCCAGGCGCCTCAGTGAGCAGCATGCGAAATTCTTGCCGCCTGCGGGGACGAGCAAATGCTGGAGCCCAAATGGCCTTGCAGGTCTTCCCTCTGTTTGGAAAGCCTGTGTTCGTAGTCCTCAGTGAGGTACTTCTGCTGAGCCTCCTGCTCAGTCAGATCCAATTTGAACTGAGCCAGCTGTTTTGCCAACTCTTTCTAGTGGTGGCTGTTTAGTTCCAACAACTGCTTCCTACTGGGGCCCTAAGGAGCCCGGGCGGGGAGGTGGGGAGTGGTTGGGAGGGGAGAGGAGAGGAGAGGCCAGTGATGTGCCCCTCGATGTGATTGACATAGAATTGGCCACCCAGTCACATGACCACCTCACCACACCCACACAGCTGGTCATTAGGCAGATCATATTAGTGGTCTATGGGATTTAAAATTATGAATTTAGTGGTCCCTGAGGTCTGAAAGTTTAGGGACCCCTGCTTTAGAGGATAATTTGACCCACTCTTCTCTTGTGATAGCCCTTCCAATATTGAAAGACTATTATCCTATCTCCCTTCTCTTCATTAGACCAGACGTACTTAATTCCCACAACCGTTGGTCACATGGTTTAACTTCTGGTCCTCTAATCAAAATAACGGGCCGGTCCTTCTTAAGGCCAAACATGGGTCATTCAAATAGTATTCCGTGGAAACCCCAAGTCCCTTAGAATCCTGAAGAAAGCATTGAGATGGCTCAAGAGCAGCGGTCAGTTTCACACAGTGACGGACCAGAGGCTAAACTTGAGTAGCAGGAAAGAAGATGGATGTCCTTTTCTTATTATTGTTCCTCATCATTGGAATTCTGTGCCTTGGTGTCTCCAGTCGTGAGGGAGCCAATTCTAGACAGATTAAAAAACCCATCAGCAGAAGAGCTGGTAAACAGAGACCTTTTCCCATAAATTGTGCTAGTCTTCATTAACAAGCAGGAGCTGAAAGGCAGTAATTGATGCAGAGACAGAAAGAAAATACCTAACCATGCTGTGGAAAACAATGATCGCAAACATTTATTGTTCATGTGCTCGCTTCTAATGACCAGTGTTTTATTAGGGCTGCTTATCTGTAAATTGGAGAAGACCAAGGAGCCATAAGGCAAATTATAAGCTTTTGTCAGGCCTTGCATGCATCCCTCATATTTGTGCAGCCGAGTGGCAAAATTTCTCCTGAAGTCCCAATTTGAAAGGTCTCTCTCTCTCTCTCTCTTCAGATTTCATTCATTTACTGAGCAGGTTTTTTGCATTTGCCAACTTTTTCCTACTTCGTATTTTCAGTTAAGATGTCGAGAGAGGGAAAGGTGAAGGGCGGAAGGCTTAACAAATGCCCTCGCAGCCGAGAGTATCTTATGAAGTGCCACTCACTTCAGTGACAAAAGTTAATGAAATGGATCCCTATCGCCGAGTGGGTGACCTATGGAAATAATTGGAAGTCTATTTGCCTGGGAAATAAGATAGGAGAGGTAGAACCGAGAATGAAGAATGGAAGATAAATGGCACCTGGAGCTTTGATCTTTAATGACCCCAACCGTGCAATCTGGAAATGACATGAAATTTACACTGGAAGCAATCGCCCCGTCTCCATTCTGGCAGACAACCTATCGAAAGGCTGCAGAGGTGATTTGATAGGCCCTTTTCACACAATCAGACAAAACATAAGAAGAACTTATATCCTTCTGACCTTTTGGTAGGTCTCCTAAATGTAAAGCCCTCCGTGTTACCCAACAACCAGACCGCTCAGAAAATTATGGAGTTAGGGACACATAGATGCATCTGTTGTTGTTGTTTAGTCATGAAGTCGTGTCCGACCCATCGTTTTTTAATGCATAAAGATTATTTCATGTATTTTCCTGAATGACAGCTTTTTGATCTGTTTTTAAACCCCAAGAAGCCTTGTAAGATGTCTATTGTCACTCCAAAATAGGATGAAAGGAGCCATTTCATCTCCAGGAAAAGAAAAAAGCCAAGAAGTTTTTTCAGTTAGCAGTTCTTCCTGGACTAATTTGGGAAGGAGTTAAAAGCTGCCGTGAATGAATTTGCAAACAAAAATAAAACCAGGCTACTATCCTACATTTGATTATGTGACACAGCAGGACTTTAAATCTGTTCCATCACTTTAAGGGTCTTATATATTTCAGAGCATCTGTTGGATAACATTGCTGGTACAGGGGGCCTGTAGAGATGCTTGTGGCACAGACTCATCCTGTTATCTAGGAAGAGTTTGATCATATTTGGTCCTGAGGAAGCAGATAGGGTCCTTATGACTGTGGGCTTGACTCCAGGGTCATTAGTCATTGGCTTCCTGGTTAGCTAGTCAGGTGGGAAGTGACAATGGTTGGGTTCTCAAGAGTGGTGAATTCTTCCTTAAAGAGGCATTGCTAGACCTCCCATCATACTGGACAACTTCTGTTCGTTATGGAAGGTCTGGAGGCTGCAGTTGGTACAGAATGCAGCCGCGCGAGTGATTCTGGGGGCTCCTCAGAGCTCCCATGTTACACCTCTCCTCCGTGAGCTGCATTGGCTCCCTGTGACCTTCCGGGTATGATTCAAGGTGTTGGTTATCACCTTTAAAGCGCTCCATGGCTTGGGGCCCAGGTACTTACGGGACCGCCTGTTGCCATCATCAGCCTCCCGCCGACCTGTGCGTTCCCACAGGGCTGGCCTCCTTGGGGTTCCTTTTTCAGAACGATGCCGCCTGGCAGCCCCAAGGGTTCGAGCCTTCTCTGTGACAGCACCCTCCCTCTAGAACGAACTGCCCCCGGAGATCCGGACCATCACGGATCTACAGACCTTCTGGCGCGCACTGAAGACCTTTATGTTTCAACAAGCCGGTCTGGCCTAGTACCGTCAGTGGGGGATTTTAAATTGGTTTTAAATTGGTTCTTAATGTATTTTATATTGTTTTAACTTTAAAAATACTTAAATCTTGATTCAATCAGCCTTAATTTTAATCAGTTTTAAATTGTCTATTTGTGTATTTTATTGGCTGTACACTGCCCCGAGTCCTTTGGGAGAGGGGCGGTATATATTGACAATAAATAAATAAATAAATAATGGTTGCTGAGGTGGTGATTGTACATTAGCATCAGAGGATCCTGGATGAAGGAGATTACCTTGATCCTTTTCTGTCAGGCTTAAGGCAGAAAAAACACCTCGTGAGTTTGGATGACCTATGGTGGGAACAGGATTGGGATGGTCCATTTATTTTTTCTCTGCTTGACCTCTCGGCAATCTTTGATACCATCAATCAAGGTATCCTAGATTTAGCTTGGGAAGCTAGAAGTGGGTGTTTCTGTATTGTGCCTGGTTTATTTCCTTCCTCCGAAACTGGTTCCAGTTGGTTTTGAATGAGTGCGAGGCTGAACTTGACGTGGCATGAGGCGGTGTTATTGGAGGGACTGCCTCTCCTTGGTTATATCTACCTTTCCTATCAGTTCTAGCAGGAGATTTGCCCATCTGCTAAAGCAGCGTCATCTTACAGGCCCCACAATCCATCTGCTAGGACACATGCTCTCTGGAGCACCAAGGTGGGATTGGTCCCAACCTATTGGTCACCTAGATCTAGAAGATGCTTAAAATCCTGTTTTGACATCAGGCCTGGAGATCCCATGGAAGCATGGAGCGCAAGATCGTATTTTAAGTTTCAGAAGGCATTCTCTTATTTTAATGGTCTGTGACACCAATCTTGGGAAACAAAAGGAAGAGATACAGCCTAGACCAGACATGGGCAAACTACAGCCCGTGGGCCACATCCGGCCCGTTGGTCTTTTTAATACGGCCCGCCAAACTAGTTACTAGCAGAAGAAAAATCCCAGAAGAAAACTTTTTCTTTTTTCTCTCCGTGGTAGGGAAAAAAAAGAGAGAATCTAGGAAGCTGATTTCGCTGAAGGGTCTGATACAATTCCTATCTTAGCTGAAACACTTCCTTATTCATGAGGAATTGTAAGTCAAGCTTGTCCCTATTGCATTGGTGAAGACAAACAACAAACTTTTATGGTTCAGTAAGTATAGCTCAGACATGGGCAAACTACGGCCCGCGGGCCACATTCAATTTATATTAGTTCACACAAACACACCATTCTCATATTCTGGCCCGGCCCCTCTGTCAAATTTTAGAAACCATTGTGGCCCTCGAGTCAAAAAGTTTGCCCATCCCTGTACTACTCTAGATACTGGTCTAATAAATAAAGGAGTCAAAAGGAGAAATGGGCATGGGGAACACGTCTCAGAAGGACCTTCCCTAGTTCTCTGGAAAATGAATGGTTTCCTGTCTGGACTATCCCAAAGGATGACAGCCATGTTTCTATTATAAGTTTCAGACATTTAAATGTTTTTTTTTTTAAAGGGTTGTTAAATGTCATCACATAACTGATTCCACTGATTAGTTTATGAAAGATGCCTCTAATATAAGCTTATTATGAAGCCAGAACAAAGTTAAGTTTTGAACCTTGATTTATAGGTTTAGTTCCTTTACCCTTCTTATCCCTGCTGTGATGATTTTATTTTATGGGAAGAGACAGAAATCGTTTGTGAGAATAGTTGATATTTCTAATTAGTAAAATGCAATACTTTGCAATTCAGTAACCATAGCGTCTAACAACTGACTTTAATGTACTGTATTCCCCGAATTCTGCTGCCAACGATACTCTTTCTCATTTAGTAATTGTTATGTCCTGAAAAGGGCTCCAATTACAATGAATTGAACAATACCCCAGTTGAAAAAAAGAATTGCAATCACTTTTTGGTGGTGTGCTTATAAGCATGCAAACATCAGCTTTTAAATCAGTGTTATTCCTACTAAGCATGATTTTCAGAAGTGGCCTGGCCTTGCTTTTTTCCTACAGATGATAATGAGCTGGCTTTGTGCCTAAGGCAGGATTAGAACTCACAACCTTCTGGTTTCTAGCCTAATGACTTCACCGCCATACCAAACTGGCTCTTTTTCATGCCTTTGCAACCAGGAACATGGAATCTTCCTGTTTTGTGTGAACTTAAAAGCAAGATGGCAAGTCTTCCACAGCATTTGTAGTTTCTCATGCCATTGGGCACGAACGGTCTTAAGTTCTTCATAAATCAATGCCTCAGACTATATTTCTGTACCTCAATTTTAAAATGAAAGTAGAGTGGACTAGAAACTCGCCTAAAAATCAGTTCTGAATATAGTACGTGATTCAGGGAGCTGAAATCGCTCCGAGCATCCCACTGTGCAAACTAAATCTGTGGTCATCAATTTTGCCTTTAACTATCTGTCATTAAAACCTCACTTTTTGTTTAGGGAAAGAAAATTAGACTGATTCAATAAGTATAGACAGTGTACATTTGATTAGAGGACATCAGTTTAATACCTTATTAAAGCTGATGAAATAGTCCCACAATTCAACTGTAACTTTTGCAATATCTTATGGCTCAATTCTTTCCTCAATGTGTACACGAGAATCCAGATATTTAACCGACGATAAGCATATCTTCACTAGCAAATTCGTGCTCTGGGACCTCAAGATTGAGTGGAGCTGGGCCTTTACGTATTCTGCCAGATGCGTCATAATGGGACCCATGGCAAGGACAGTAATAACCACCATAATCCCCAGCATCTGAAATTGGTACACAGCCAAGATGGGTACATATGCCTAGCACTACCAACCACTCTGGTTTCTTCACCCTATCCAAATCATGCTGTGGGTCTCTTAGTTCACTCAAGGGTACTTTAGCTACTTGATCAATCTCTGCCTGGGTTCTGTGACGCACAAACAGGGGTTTCCCCCTCCACTGGAAAACCATATTCCTGCCTTCTGGAATATCGGACAGCTTGATCTCGATCTTAGCCAGCGCCAATACATCAGCAGCAGGATTCAAGTTGGAGACGAACATAACGACAGCATTCTTGGCGCAGTATGCAGAGAGCAAATAGGTTGCTCCGCTGAAAAAGTAGGTGAAGGCTTTCCTCTCTGCGCTGGAATCTTGGGAGGATTTTGTGCTATCCTGTACACTGTCGCGACGGTGGTAAGAGAAGTCTGGCACAACTATGTCATTATGGACATAACGAATGCTGGCAGGAGCTGCAAGAGAAAGCATAATGATGGGACTGTTATTGTAATAGAATGTGCTGCATTACAGACCTTGTATTTATTATAAAATACTAACTTTGAAGAAAACCTGCTCTAATACCCCAACATAAAAGAATTTTTTTTCCAACAAAAAATATACATTTTATGCAAAAACTGAATTAGCCCATGGAGGTTTGAATTGTTGCCAGGATCCCCTTCCTTTCTACTTTGCAATTGCACATGAAATGCATTATCCCCACTGGGAGGCCTATCAAATGACAGGTATTTCACATCTATTTCACATATCAATGAGAGTCAGAAACGTCTGAGACTATTGTGCTTATTCTGGACAAATCCTTAATATTTGAAAGTGATCTGTCAGTCCCATTGTTGTAGATTCTGTATGCAACTACAGCTACTTATTCATTCATTATTCATTCATATCCAGCCACAATTACAAGCCATAAAGTAGGCATGTCCCACCTGTGGGCTGCATGCATCCCTGGACAGCTAGTAACGTGACCCCATAAGTCTGTAAACTTTTAACATTATGTGATTTATATACATTAACTATATTATATATTTTATATGCGGCTCAATACGGCCCAGGCAAGCCAAAAGGTTGGATAACCATGCCATAAAAGGATTTATAAGCTAAAATCAGCACTTTAAACTGCACTTGGAAGCCAATGGAAAGTCAATATGGAAGTAATAATAGATGTAATATGTTCTTAAAATAGTTTATATGAAATTTAACCAAAGTTGGAATGCATTTCAAAGTGTAAGAACCACTTTGTGATACATTTTATGGAATATTCTTATTGCTTATTCTTATGGCTTATTGTAAAACATAGCTGAACAAATGCTTTTCAAACGTATATTGAAATAGAGTAGCAAGTGCATATTCACTGCCATCTATAGCTTCACTGAAGCTTATGGACATTAGAGAGTTATTAGGTCTGGTACTTCTGGGAAAATCATGTTTCATTTTCTACAAATTTTACATTAGAAAGCTTTCTGAGCCAAATGGATGAAGCTCTGCTTTAAAATGTTTGATAGTTTGTCAACTTAATTTTCATAAGAACAAAATGTCTCAAGTTTTTCTAATACACGTTAAGTAGTGGACCTAAAATATCTGATTAGACAAAAATCAAAATCAATAAAATGCTTCTTAATTGAATTTGACAAATCTACAGCTGAAACTGAAACTTTTAAGTGTAAACAGTTGATAGTTCAATGTTATTGTTTAAAATGTGAAAATACTCCAATGTCTTTCAACTGTTTTGCATGCACAAAAACAATGAATAATTTTATACACTTGTGCCTCCCCGTTTATGTTATGTCACATATACAACTGGGTACAAGCTTGATTATTATTATACTTATAATAATTACCTTTATGAAGCAATATTTATTATTAAAGAAACATTTTTGCTTACAAGTAGAACCAAACAGTAAAGGTAGAATTGCAACATTATCTGTTACTGTTTCAGTCCTTTGAATCAATCCTGCAATTTTCTGAAAACATTTTGGAAAGAGTTTGCCAGTTAAGCATCTCTTACTTGCCTCCAGAAGTTGTGAACGCTCCAACCCTGGAGGTTTTTAAGAAGAGATTGGACAACCATTTGTCTGAAATGGTATAGGGTTTCCTGCCCGAGCAGGGGGTTGGACTAGAAGACCTCCAAGATCCCTTCCAACTCTGTTATTCTATTACTTACTATGGGAGAGAGACATTTAAAAGACTTCATGTTTAAGGAAGAATTGGAACTTACAGTTACTGAATTATAAATGGGAATTAATTTTCAAATGCTAAACATAAGCCCAATATCCGGTTAGGTATACAGACAGTCCTTGACATACAACAGTTCATTTAGCGACTGTTCAAAGTTACAACGGCACTGAAAAAAGTGACTTGTTTTTCACACTTACGACCCTTGCAGCATCCCCATGGTCACATGATCAAAATTCAGATGCTTGGCAACTGGTTCATATTTATGACAGTTGCAGTGTCCCTGGGATCATGTGATCCCACTTTTGCGACCTTCTGACAAGCAAAGTCCATGGGGAAGCCAGGTTCACTTAACAACTATATTACTAGCTTAACAACTGGAGTGATTCACTTAACAATTGTGGCGAGGGAGGTCGTAAAACAGGGCAAAATCCAGTTAACAAATTTTTCACTTAGCAACAGAAGTTTGGGGCTCAATTTTGGTCATAAATCAAGGACCACCTGTATTTCCAACAAATGCTGTTGGTCTACACCTATACGGTCTCAGGATTTAAGAACTTTACTATATATTTGCTGTATACCTTTAACTTAAGGATGAAAAAAAAAGGAAAGGCAAATAATTTTACAAGTCAATCTCATAATTGTAGAAGTGAGATTTTGTGCTGGAAAAATAGCGAACTAGAAGCACCTTCCCAAAATAAAGTGGGGAAGAAATGACAGACTGAAGCAATGACCACAGCAGAATGAACAACTAGTAAGTAGATTGGCTCTTTGGTAATTCCACTCCAGAGAACGAGAAGACTCAAGATCACCCACAAATGCACCACGCAACTGCTCCTTGCGAGGAGACTGCAAGATAGCAGTCTTGCAGATCTGGGAGGTAAGAAATGATCCACCTTGCTCAAACTATGACTGGTGGCTTTGGAAAGTCATTAAAGCATATTTACATTATACCCTAACTTAGATTTATTCGTACATTGAAAATATTAGAAGTACCAAGTTTTCGCAATTGCAACATGACATCAATACGGTTTTATACGTTAGTATCCATCCAGTTTATGAATTGAAATGTTACCTACAATTCTATGACCTAATGTCATCCTTTTCTCTACACTAAAAGACAGGCAGCAACAGCGTAGGAGAAGTTTTAACAAAAAATAGTTCTAATAGTTAAGTATAATTTCTGCTTAGAGAGGGACAATTTTGACAACTATCTGCTAATAAGTGGACTGGAGAGGAGCCTGGATTTTATCATTCAAGGTGTCATTCCAGGAGACATCTAGCTGACCACAGTCACCAAGAGTAATAATGTTTTTTTTTTAATTAAAGCATGTGGATGGGAACATTTTGCACTGGGTGACAGAAGAGCCTCAGACGTTCAGCATCCGTCATATAAATTTAATAAAATAAATAAATCTCTCAAGATCATCTATACAGCAATGTGGATCTTTGAATCTCCATTTGCCCCGCACCAATCCAATAACCTATCACAACTTCAACCTCACATCTTTCAGCTTCATTACAACCATCCCCAGTGGTGTCATCAAGTAGAGGATGACTGGAACAAATCCTTATTTATTAAATTTATTGCTGGCCATTTCACAGTTCAAGGAGACTCTTACAACATCTAAGACCAAGCAGAAAACATGTAAGAAAAGGTAATTTTATAAAACAAGAATTCCTTCTCTTTATGGCATATCCAGACTCCAACTATGGATGGGACAGAATTCGAGAACATTGTTCAAAAAGCGATAGTACTAACCGTTAAGGACCAAGGAATATTTGCTCTAATAGTGAGATGGGCAGCATATAAATTTATTAAAGATTTATGAATTTTTATTTATGAAATAAATCTTTAAGACCAGATATCAGCCTTTCCCTGAAGTGTTCTTGAAACAGAAATTGTCCCTGGATTTTTTTAAAAATGGTGCCTTTAGGTGCATTTTAAAGAGAAGGAAGGAAGGAATAGAATTCTTTATTGGCCAAGTGTGATTAGACACACAAGGAATTTGTCTCTGATGCAGAAGCTCTCAGTGTACATACAATAATAGTGATAGATGATTATTGTAGTCATTGTAAAAATACATTCATCATAAGGCATTAGATACAACACTTAGTGATAGTCATGGCTACTAAACAACCAATCAACATAAAAGGAAGGAAGAAGGAAGAGAGGGA
>JAEANM010022028.1:0-11701 GCA_017656035.1 Myanophis thanlyinensis
ATAACGGGCAATGATACGAACCTCCCACTAGCACGACTAGATGCAGACTGAGCAGCGGACACACAGACCAAAGATGGCTGCGCTAGCTCAGCCCCTTCTTACTACAGACGAAAACATAATCCATTTTTTGGATAGCCCTCGTATTTTATATTTTAATCACTAACTACTTTGACCATTCATTTGAACATATGATAGAATTTTATAAAATGACTATATTTTTAATAAAGATTGCAGTGATACAGAAGAAAAGCAAATATTACCAGGGTGAAAAGAAGTATACTATTCACTATGCTATTCACTAAACAGTGTGACATCTCTATTCACTGGATTTGAATGTTAATGCTCTGCTTGTGCTTTTAGATTATTACTTCAGAACATTGTTTCTGTTTTTAATCTTGCTCTGGTTTAGCACAATAATATTAACCCATTACTAGTCACATTTGGTTTCTGGAATAATTTCAATATTTTCTACTAAATAGACTTGAACCAAAGCCCGCATGGCAAGTTTTGTGAGAGCAAAGAGGCTTCCAAGAATACTAATTTGAGAACAAAGTGCTAAACAAACAATGTACCCAACTCAAGGGCAAGCCTTCCAGAAATTCAATTCAAGTACAATGTATATAATATTCGTAATGTTGCTAAGATATCAGACTGGATCACAGCCTAAATATTAGTTGGAAAATGAATTACATATCTGGTTTAGATGTGTTACTGATTATATTAAGAACATTGTTTGTATTATACATTGTTTGTATTATACATTATACATACAAAACATTGTTTGTATTATATAAGCCTTAACATATCAAAAGTATGTAAATGTGGATCACAGAAGCTCATCATATATAAGAATCCTTTTTAAAAATCATATACATATTGTCTCATTTTTAAAAATCCCAAACCAATTTACAATAAAATATGGTATTAATGTTAGATCAGATTTGCCTAGGTAATTATTTTGAAATACAGTATAATATCATTCTCCTGTGGAATGATAATGTGGGGAAAATATGGTGAAACTAACAATATCTTACACAATTCATTAGCAAAAGATGAATAATTAAAATAACAGAATAAGACAATGGAAGGGTCCTTGAAGGTCTTTGAGTCCAACCCCCTGCCCAAGCAGGAAACACTATACTATTTCAGACAAATGGTGGTCCAATCTCTTCTTAAAAGACTTCCAGTGTTGGAGCACCCACAACTTCTGAAGTCAAGTCATCCCACTGATTAATTGTTCTGTCTTTCTTCTTAGTTCCAGGTGGGTTCTCTCCTTGATTAGTTTCCTTCCACTGTTTCTTGTCCTGCCTTCAGGTGCTTTGCAGTATAGATTGATCCCCTCTTCTCAGTGGCAGCTCCTTAGATATTGGAACAATGCTATAATACCACCCCTAATCCTTCTTTTCATTAAACTAGACATACTCAATTCTTACAATTCTTTGTATGCTTTAACCTCCAGTCTCCTTATCATCTGTGAGAACTCTTTCTAACTTTTCAACATCTTTTTTATATAATGACAAACAAAACTGGATGCAGTATTCCAAGTCTAGTCTTACCAAGGCCACACAGTCTTGATTATATCCCTCTGTTAATGCAACCTAAGATTGCATTAGCTTTTTTGGTGGCTGCAGCATACTGCTGACTCATATTTAAGTGATTGTCTACTAGGACTCCAAGATCCCTCTTGAAGTTACTACTACTGAGCCAGGTACCACCTATTCTATACCTGTGCATTTGATTTTTCCTATGTGAATGTAAAACCTTACCTTTTTCATCATTGAATTTCATTTTGTTAGGTGGGGCCCAGTGTTCACATCTGTTGAGATCCTCCTGTCTCTTGAGCCTATCTTCTGGAGTGTTGGCTGCTCCTGCCAGCTCGGTGTCATCTGCAAAATTGATGTGTTTCCATTCTATCCCCTTGTCTAAATAATTGATGAAGATATTGAAGAGTACTGAACCTAAGACGAATCCTTGGGGTATCCACTGCATGCTTCCTTCCATGTAGATGTAGTTCCATTAAGAAGTACACAGTGAGTGCAGTTCGTCAGCCAGTTATGAATTTATCTGATGGTGATGCTGTCTAACCCACATTTTTCTATCTTTTCAAATAGTAGATTGTTGTCTACTTTATCAAATGCCTTACTGAATCCAAGTAAAGTATATCCACAGCATTTCTCTGATCCACTAATTTTGTACATTGTCAAAGAATGCAATAATATTTGTCTGGCATGATCTCTTTTTGGCAAACCAGTGTTGACTTTTGTTTATGGCTTTGTTTGCCTCTAGGTATCCACAGAGTTGTTGCATATTTTTTAGGGAATCTTCCAAGGCATTTATGTCTGCTGATAGGTGTGTAGTTACCTGGATCCATTTTTTTTCCTTTTTTAAAGATAGGAACTACATCAGCCCTTTTCCAGTGATTTGATAGCTTCCTAGTGCTCTAGGATCATTGAAAAATGTGGTTCAGTCATTTTGACATAATGCCTGCAAGTTCCTAGTTGGGATGTAATCCATCTGGTCCTGGTGATTTGAACTCTTCTAGCATGGATAGATAATCTCTTACCATTCTCTTACCATTCTTTTGCTTATTTTGACTTGCATTTTTAATCTGCATTTTACAGTATTTTTTTGTGTAAAGACAGATGCAAAAAGATGAGTTAAACAGTCTGCTTTCCCCCTGCTGCTCATCACCATGCCATTTTCTCCCATTAATGGACCAATCATTTCCTTGACTTTCTTCTTGTTTTTTTATATGTCGAAAGAACATTTTTCTCTTTTAAAATCTTTTATAAATGAATATAAAATGAGCTCCTCACTATCAGCTCCCTCTACCACAAAGATCCTTCAGGAAAAGGGCAATATGAACAAACATGGGATCTGGCAGGATGAGAGCTGTGAACCATAAACACAAAGCTTTCATTGGGTCCCTGGATAACTGATAGATGCTCTTGCTGACATTAATAGGGATACTAAGGTGGCTGGTTGTTATGATGAGGATAACTCAAATGAGCAGGAGATCAAGGTCTGTGATGAAGAACTTGTTTTGGATAGAGGATAGTATGAGTCAGGTGTTATACACCAGTATGCAAGATATTGAAAAGGAGAAGCCGCCTGCTGGTTGGTGATTCAATTGTAAAGGATGTCAATTTAGAAAGGATACAGAGGTTTTGAAAGAGATCAGGTGTCTGCCAGGTGCTACTACCAGCAGAGACAAGAGACATATTTTTAACATAGTCAAGAATGCTAGTAAGGACTGTGATATTGAGGCTGTTGTATATCTTGGAATGAATGATCTGTCCCAAAAAGATGTTCTCCCTGTGCAGAATGATTTCCAAAGCTTGGGGCAGGAACTTTGTAGGATAGGCTATAGGATTACTTTTTCAGAGATTGTACCAGTATATAAGGAACAAAAAGGAAAAGGCAAACATATAATAGATTTCTGTGTGTGACTATAGGAGTGGTGTAAAGTGGAAGGCTTTGGTTATATTAATCATAATGTCTGCAGCTGGTCTGATAAAAAACTGTACAAAAAAGATGGTTTGCATCCATCAAAGAAAGGCACTGAGTTACTTAGCATTAAATTCATAAATTTTCTGGAGAAACATTTAAACTAAACAACGGGGCCAGAGAATTAATTGATAAAGAACATTTCTGTCCCCAGCAAGCTAAAACAAATTGGGTTATATGGGTAAGAATATTAATCTTGCTGTCAAGAAAAATCAAACTTTTGATAGTGCGTGCCATACCATCTGTAATCAAACAGGTGGTAAGGAAGTAAGGGAACTCAGGTTATGTAGAAAGTAAACACTGGGTCAGTCAAAAAGGACTCAAATGTCTATATACCAATGCACAGAGTACGAGGAATAAATAGGACGAAATAGAAATTCAAGTAAACAAGGACAGATATGATATTGTTACCATTACAGAAACTTGGCTAGATGAAACCCACAAATGGAATATACAACTGGAGGAATTTAAATTATTTAAAAGAAACAGTCTAAATAAAAGAGGAAGTGGAGTTGCACTATATGTAAGAAATAACTACACCTCTACAGAAATAGAGCACAACAATGATGAAAACTGTCTTGAATGCATTTGGGTCGGTATAAAAGGGGGGGAATGACATTGCCATAGGTGTATTCTATAATATAGGCCACCCAACCAAACAGAGGGAATAGATCATTTTTTTGCTAGTCAGTTAACTAATGTAGGAAGCACATCACAATAATAATGGGGGACTTTAATACCCTGACACCAACTGGGAGACAAACTCTGCATCAAGTGGAAGATCCAACAGGTTCCTGAGAAACCTAGCAGACAACTTAGTTTCCGAAAAAGTAGAGAAGGGAATTAGGGGAGCAGCCATATTGGACTTAATTCTCATTAACAATGATAGAAGGTGTTGAAGCTATAGGAACCTTTGGCGAGAGTGATCATGCAATATTAGGATTCAATATTATGCAAGCACAAGCAATAGAACAAAGTCAAACTAGAGTTTTGGACTTTAAGAGAGCTAATTTCAATACTTAGAGCTTGGGAAGGATTCCATGGATGAGAATCCTCAAAGGAAAACAACTCAAAAAGCTTGGGAAACTTTGAAAAGTGAGATTATAAAAGCCCAGTGTAGCACAATACCAATGAAGAAGAAAAATAACAGTTCTCAAAAGAAACCAGCATGGATAAAGAATTGATAAATAGAAAGACAAAAAGGACAAGTATAAAAATTGGAAAGAGGGGCACATAACTAAGGAAGAATATCAGCAAATAGCCTGAGGCTACAAAGATGAAGTGAGGAAAACTATGGCTCAAAATGAACTAAGACTTGCAACAAAAGTCAAACATAAAAAACAAAAAATCCCACCTTTCTTTCAACATATAAAGGCAAGGAAAAAGTCAAGGAAATGATTGGTCCATTAATGGGAGAAAGTGGCAAGAAGGTGACAAGCAACAGGGAGAAAGCAAAACTCCTTAACTCATTTTTTGCATCTGTCTTTACGCAAAAGGAAACAACAGTCCAATCTATCAAAAACAGTACCATAAAAAACAGATTAGGAACACAAGTTAAAATAGGCAAGAAAATGGTAATTGAGCACCTATCCACCCTAGATGAGTTCAAATTACCAGGACCAGATGGATTACACTACAAGGTTCTGAAGGAACTGGCAGACGTGATCTCAGAACCACTGAACTATATCTTTCAAAGATCCTGGAGCACCGGGGAAAGATCCAGTAAACTATAGACCTATCAGCCTGACCTCAATACCTGGGAAGATTCTGGAAAAGATAATCAAGCAATGAGTTAATGAACACCTAAAGGCAAACAAAATAATAAGCAAAAGCCAATACAGGGTTTGTCAAACAGATCATGCCAGACAAATTTTATTGCATGTTTGACAAGAAAAAATTGCATACTACAGGACCATTTGCACTTCAGTTTGAGATGCAGACAATACAAACAGCATGTGCCTGTCTTCAACAGTGAAAGGACACAGGACAGAAAACCTCCTGTAATCAACAAGGCTCCACACCCATTTGTACTACTCAGGTGACCCCAAGGACCCCGATAAACCTCCAAGTGACCTCCACAACATTCTAAAAGAATGCAAATGACCAACTGTCTGCAAGGAATATAAATCCTTCCATTACCAACCTTCCAGTTAGAGCTGAAGAAGTTTCTTGGACAAGAAGCGAAACATCTTCAAAAAAAAAAAAAAACAACCCAAGAAAGTCCAGTTGCCTCCTGAAAAAGCACGTTTGGGACAACTACGACCAGAATGACTGAGAATCTCCATAGACTTGAGAGGGTTGATATTAGGAAAAATAGAATAATGAACAGAACAGAACAGAATAGAAAAGAAAAAAATAGAATTCTTTATTGGCCAAGTGTGATTGGATACACAAGGAATTTGTCTTCGGTGCATATTCTCTCAGTGTACATTAAAGGAAACAGTACATTTATCAGGAATCATAAGATACGATGCTTAATGATAGCCATAGGGTACAAATAAGCAGTCAAATCATACTAGGAGACAATAATTGATATAAATTGTAAGGATACGAGCAACAAATTATAGTGGGTGGATGATGGAACAATGAGATGAATAGTAATGCAGACTTAATAAATACTTAGTGTTGAGAGTATTATTTGTTTAGCAGAGTGATGGCATTCAGGGAAAAGCTGTTCTTGTGTCTAGTTCTTGTGTGCAGTGTCCTATAGCATCGCTTTGAGGGTAGGAGTTGGAACAATTTATGTCCAGGATGTGACTGGTCCTTAAATATTTTCCCAGCCCTCTTTTTGACTCATGCATTATACAGGTCCTCAATGGAAGGCAGGCTGATAATAATTGTTTTTTTCTGCAGTTCTGATTATGCTCTGTAGTCTGTGTCTATTTTGTTGGGTTGCAGAACTAAACAAGATAATTATAGAAGTGCAGAGAACTGACTCAATAATTCCTCTGTAGAATTGTATCAGCAGCTCCTTGGGCAGTTTAAGCTTTCTGAGTTGGTGCAGAAAGAACATGCTTTGTTGTACTTTTCTGATGACATTTTTTATATTAGGTGTCCATTTTAGATCTTGTGATATGATAGAACCTAGATTTTTCAAGGATTCTACTGTCGATACTGTGTTGTCTAGTATTGTAAGAGGTGGTAGTATGGGAGGGTTTCTCCTAAAGTCTAGTGTTAGATTGGTGGCTGTAAAGAAACATGGAGACAATTACCTGGAAACCTTCTTTATTACAGATTAGATACTAGGCAAAGGCTGGCAGCCAGAAGCTCCCTTTTATAGAGAGCTGCCAGCTGCCAGCCAATCAGAACAAACCTTTTTCCTGCATCGGGCGCAAACGGGAGGGAAATCTTGCCATGCCTGCATGAACATAATACCCTTCCCCACCCAGTTGGAGACTTACTGTCTCCGGTGATTATGCTGGTACATAATCACATAAGTAATTTGGTTGGCATCGTGTTCTCTGCAATCTGCGCAGGAATGCTCTCACTTCTTTGAAGTTGTTATCCTGACCAGTCATGCTTCTGCCTTCTCCTGCTGGGGTTTCTCTCCAGAATGCTGCGGTAGTCAGGCCTTTGTGGCTGCTCTTTTGCCTCTTCCATGACCTGGCCCTGCCAGTAAATCCTGTTGTTCCGGCGCTGCCTCCCTCGTTGCTTCTCCTGGTCCCTTGAGGGCTTGAGGCATTGATGTCTCTGCTGCTTCCCCAGCAATGCCCTGCAACAGACCTTCTCTTCCCCTCTCAGCTGGTCTCCCATCCTCCATTCCAGTTACTCACTTCTGCAACTGGTTGATGTGGTGCCACCACTCCCAGCCATTGGCTAGCTCCACCCGGTAGGAGCAGGGGCCTCTTATTGCTGTGACTCTGGCTGGTAGCCACAGTGGACACCCTGTAAAGTTCCTTGTGAACATGGCATCCCCACTCTCAAAGGTTCTAGTCTCATTGGCTGCATGAAGGAGGGGTGTCCAGTGTGTATTCTGGGTGCATCCTGTTGAGGGTTGTGCGGAGCTTCCTCCCCATCAGGAGTTCTGCTGAGGACCTGTTGGTGGTTGAGCTGGAGGTGATGTGTTGCCTTAGGATGTACTGGTTGATGTGCTCCTGCCAATCCCTTGGCCCTAGCTGGCCAACAATTCCTTCACCAATTGCACCACCCATTGCACATGTCCATTCCCAGCCAGATGGAAGGGTGTGACCAGGGCATGTCACATCCCCTAGGCCACCAGGAAGGTCTTGAATTGGGTTGCCGTGAATTGCGGCCCATTGTCTGAAACAAATACATTGGGTAGCTTGTGCATGGCAAACAGTCTCTTAAGAATTTGTATGGTTGCTTCAGCCATTGTTGCTTTCATGGGGGCTACTTTTAGCCATTTGGAGTATGTGACTTGCTTGCCCAATAGTTTGGCAACTGTTGCTTTGCGCTGCAAGAAAATGCTATAAAAATATAGCAGACCAAGAAATGCCTGTAATTCCATCTTGGTTTTTGGTGTGGGAACTTCCTGTATTGTCTGGGTTGGCCATCTGTATTTTATTATTAAGTATAGAAAAGCCCTTGAATGATTGACCATGTGAGGCTGTTGAATACATTTAGAAAGGTGGAAATCCCAAAATATCTCATTGTCCTCATGCAAAATCTACACGATGGGAAAACAGACTATATACTCTCTATTTATTCAGCCTATATGTCAATATATACATATTGAGGGAGGCTGGCCTGGAAGAAAATTTGAAAGTTCTAAAAGTGGTGAAAGAAACATCAATAACCTGCATTATACTTCGTTACTTTGAAAGCTGAAAACGCAGGTATTCGTTCATGCAGATTATTACAGGGTGCAATAATTTTGAGAGTTAGACAGTGGAAGGAATTAAATGAAATAAAACATTGAAGTCAAAGAGAGGAAGGGAAGTACTTTTGAAGTTGAGGACAGAGATTTTGATGTGGTTGGAGGTGAATTCTAAAGAAATCATGAGCTCTTTTCGGGATTTTACTTTTAAAAAAATAGATGTAAAAACCATATTAAAAAGCACAGGTTGCATGAAAAAAAATGGTACTTTGGAAATGCAAACTGCTTCTGGAGTTATTTTTTAGTGGAACTTTGCCTAAATTGCTCATCCTGAGATAAAGTAAGCAACAAAATGGACAAGAATTTGCTGATGCTTTCAGGTAATTTTAACTTCAATATTTTAGATAACAAACAACTGGCTTAATCTATTTCTATTATGTTTATGAGTGAGCAAAAACAAAACATCAAAATTTGACTTTGAAATTCCTATGCCAAAGGAGCTTTGGCACAAAGATATTCTTCAAGCTATTTGATGCTCCTTGAAGCTAGAAGGAACTCTGGGAATCATATTCTGAATGAATAACACCGAATGCACTTTGGATGCACAATTGAACACACACCTTTACAGTGCTGCATTATTTTCAATAGCATGTATTGTCTAATCTGTTTTCCCAATATTTGGATGAAGATAAATATATCCGTATCCTCAAATGTCCATAAAATGTAATTACTGCATATAAATGACATCTATGTATGAATCCATAGGATTGCTATTCTTTAGTTAACAGGTTATACAATAATGTCAGCCTGCTTAAATGAATTGGGACTTCTATAATAAACTACCATAATTTCACAAATACCCCAAATATCCAGGTAAACAATATATGACCATGTGTATGTTGTTGGCCCATATTATTCTTCAGTACAAACTATCTTGGTTATAGAGTTGGAATTTTCACTTTTTTGTGGACCAGATGCTCATCTCTGTTCAATACATTCACCCATCTGGAGAAAATATGCTGGATATCCTTATCTTGTAGAATTATAAGAGTGTAACTATACTTGTCCCAAGTTTGAGTATTGCATCATAGTCCTAACCAGCTTTCCTTAAAAAAAATTTTTTTGTTTACATATCAAGCTTAAATTATTCATTAAACCATGTGTCATCTGGGTATATAACAATTTCCTTAATAATTATTATACTTTCCCAAATATTACATAATATCATGCTCTACTATAATTTCATGTTACAATTTGTAGATTAATAGTCATCTTCTATTTCTTACCATATACAGTATGATATCTTTTCTTTATTTCATATATTTAGTCTTGATTAAATCCATATTTCTACTTCTTATTTCTTTTGTCTAACCATTGATACCTTCCATATCTTATAGTAATAGTTTTGCATTTTTTCCTTAATTTCCAACGTCAATCTATTCATTTCTACATATTCTATATTTTTTTAATCCCTCTCTGTCGGGATCTCCTCATTTTTCCAATATTGTGCAAATACAATCCTGGCTGCTGTTAATACATGTCAAATCAAATATACATTTTCCTTGCTATATTTCTCTGGCAGAATGCTCAATAAAAAGATTTCTGGTTTTAGATAAATATGTTGTTTTATCATTTTTTCCAACCATGTATATATTTTGTCCAAAATTTTCTTGCCACTGGGCATGTGCACCACATGTGATAGTACGATCCAGGCGTCTGATGGCATTTCCAGTCATTCTAACTAGCTTTCCTGATGTCTTCAGATCTTCAACTTTGGAGGAACTGCACTGCAGAAACAACACTGCTACCCCCTCTCAGTGTTGTATGCATTTTGTTTAAGACTTTTAAAGTAATTTTTTGAAATGAAGCCAGCAGGGAATTAACTGATCAGAAGCAATTTCTGGCAGACTGCAATTTGATCATCACGAATCTCCTATGCCTATTAAAGCTTCAGCTTAGCATTTGTTTGAATGGAAAACACTGCTGGCAACATTTGAGATGTTGTGGTAAGGTTTTGGAAGGCCAAGACATCTGTATCCTACAAAAGTAAGCAAAAAACAAAACAAAAATAGTTTACACTTAGTATCTATTGCAACTTCACCTATAAAAGAGAAGGCTCTTATAAGCAGAAAAACCAGTATGCCAGGAAGTAAGGATGTTCCTATGAGATTATTAAATACAGATGCATAATTAGACACTAATCAACCTGGAGGTGCTTTTCAAGACATTATCTTCTGATAAACCTAAATGTCGGTGTTGCCAAAATTACCAGAAAAGGGAGTTTTACTTCCTTGGATTGTTTTAAAATTAGGATTATATTTCCTGAGTGTGCATACCAAAAGCAGAGGTGAAGAGCAGGGCAGGCCTAATTCACTAACTCTACATGAGATGACACTATAAGCTCTGCCTTAGCTTTGCTATTTCTCACATCAGAAATATCCCAGGTCAGAGGTTCCGGTTCCAGTCACGGTTGACTCCAGATGTGAAAACAGACTGCTCTGTTTTCCCACTGGTCTTCCCCCACTTGTCGGCTCCCTAAGGAGCCTAGAGCCACTCTGTAGGAATGGCAAACAAAGAGGGGCACCCGGAGTGGTCAGGGAGAGATCACAACTCCCCTGGAGGATCCCTGGGCTGAAAGTCCCCTCAGCCACAGCAGGAAGAAGAGGCAGTCAGAAATGGCCACCACGAAGACTGAGACAACTGAACCCACCATCTAAGACTGGAGCAGGAGAAAAGCTGGTGAACAGCTGTGGAATTGGGTGAGAAGATTCTTTTTTTGCTGAATTTAAACCCCAAAAGACTATTTCAAAGGAAAGCTTCCCGAATTTACCTTAACTATTGGTTCGGTGGCAAAAAAAACCGGGGGTGGGGGGGGGGAGGGGAAAGCTGAAAGTGAAAGCTGAAACAGAAAGGAGATTTAAAGGAAAAGGGCATCCAAATACTTTTAAAAAGCAGAAAACTGAATTTTTGTTTTGAAATGTATTTTTCTTGGTGAATAGGCATTTTTAATGATGCTGGAACAATGGACTTAAAAGGATTTACAAATTGGAAATGTTGAAACAAACAAAGATAGTTTTGTTTAAGAACTGATCCCTACTAGAAACTTGATTTTACAGCACCATCTACCAATGGGAGGAGAATACTGCACCCAAGCAAAGTGCAAGTAAAGATTTAAACTTTACAGGACTAGAATGATAATAAATTTAGTATTTATTTGGGAGTGGACTTCAGTACAAAACAGGAAAGGAAATACCAAACCCCAGTCATCAATGGAAGCCCGGTGGAGAGAGTGGACTGCTTCAAATATCTTGGTGTGCACATCTCGAAAAACCTATCATGAACCTTCCACATCAACACCATGGTAAAAAAAGCCCGACAACGACTCTTTCACCTCAGACGTCTGAGGGACTTCAGACT
>JAEANM010022029.1:0-11701 GCA_017656035.1 Myanophis thanlyinensis
AATCCATTGTGGTGGTGTATAGAGCCAAAAATGTTAGAATTGTGTCGATGTCCCAATATTTATGGACCTGACTGTATATTTAATAGCACTTGGTTTAAAAGATTCCAAGTGTTTTATTCTCTTCTTTTCTGTTTTATGCTTATATTTTCCGTTTTTTTCTGCTTATCTTTTTTTATCGTTTTTCATTTTAAATAACTATATAATCTAAACATTAGATTTATGATTGCTGGATTAAAACAGAAAAAATAAAAGAATATCGATCTCAATCGATAGTGATCTCAAATATGTGTCAGAATAGTCATATATTTGGCAACTCCAAATTTCAATCAACAAATGCTCTATCTTACATATTGGTAAACATAATCAGAACGTCAAGTACAAACTAGGTGGCGTTGAACGAGCTGATGACCCCTACTTTGTCAAGGACCTAGATGCGCTTATCTCTGACAATCTTTGCTCCAAAGTTCATTGTAACAGCATTGCCAAAAAAGTATTAAGAGTTATAAATTTAATTTTGTGCAGTTTTTTTTTCTGGAAGCATTGTATTGTTAATTAGAGTTTATAAATCTTATGCTTGACCAATCTTAGAGTATTGTTCAACTGTTTGGAATCGCCACCATACATCTGATATCAGTATAATTGAGCGGGTCCAGAAGTATTTCACAAGAAAAGTCTTGCAATCTTCTGTACACAATAGAATTCCCTATGCAACTAGGTTCGAAATTCTCAGTTTGGATAACTTAGGACTGTGCCGCTTGCGGTCAGACCTAGGTACTGCATATAAAATTATACACAGTAATGTTCTATCTGTAAATGATTTTTTTGTTTTAATCGCAATAATACACGTGCTAACAACAACTTTAAACTTAATGTAAATTGATCCAAACTTCATTGTAAAAAATATGACTTTTGTAATAGAGTTGTCAAAGTCTGGAATGCTCTACCTGATGCAGTTGTCTCAGCTACAAATTCTCATAGTCACAAACTGACTCCCTGGACTTTACATCAAACCTCAGTGGTCAGTAGAGGGGCGTGCGCATAAGTGCACTAATGTGCCTATCGTCCCTGTCATTGCATTTTATATTCTTGTATTCCTGGTTCTGTTACTGTCTGAGAATTCAAATGAATGAATGAATGAATATTATACCAACTAAAAAAAATACAGCTAATAAACCAAGGTACTGCTTTTCATTCTGTAAACCAGGAAGGTTGCCTAGTAGATTAACCAGAAATCAAACCCGTAAACTTGTAGTTTTCTTGAACTGACAGAGAATATGATGGTAGATCTTTTGAAATTGAAAAGAAATTGGGTTGCTTGAACTAGAGTTCAATGGGCATCATGGGAGAAAGAAGAATCTTTCACACTCTCTCCAAAATTTTCCTTCTGTCCAGATAAAATTCATTGTCTAAGATTAACCGGTAGACTTAATCTTGAGCACTCCAATCCTCATTGGATAGTAAAGGAAGAATTTTTCCCCCCCTCTCTCCTTTCAGGCATCTCCCTGAGATCTATACAGGATAACACAACTGTTTATCTAGGGCACGGGTATCAAACTTGCTGCATCGCATTGCTGTCATGTGACATTTTGCAATATTTTCCCCTTCACAGAGCTGGGGTGGGTGTGACCTGCACGATGCATCCAGCCTGCAGGCCACCAGTTTGACCCCCCTGTTCTAGATGGAGAAGAGATGACAACATCTGTGTGATTTATCAGTTTAAACAATTGGTGGGGTTATTAAATTTTACTTTGGAAACGTAAGTTTAAATTTGAATGTAATGTGGTTGAGAGTTCTTGCTCGATGCTTTCCTCGGCCATATTGGATAGTACAGGAAATACAAAAAAGTTCCATTAGCTGAAAGGCTCTGTGCCTGTGATTCAGGAGATGTAGAAACCATAGAACATGTTTTTCCCCATTGCTCCTTTTACAGAGACACCCGAATCACATTCGTACTATCTCTGATTAGCAGATATCCTAGTCACCCAGATTCGACATATGCTCAGATGCTGCTCACAGATACGCCCCTTGTTTATAGCACATGTAACTAGATTTTGAACAGCAGCAAAGTAAATGCATTGAACCCTGATGACCAATATCCCGCAATGCATTTTTTTAAATAAATATAATTCATTTAAAATTTAGATATTGCTTTGTTGATATTAATTGCTTTTTAGATACTTTTACTTCGTTGTAATTTTAGATATACTTAATATAAGTCTATATGATAATTTAATATAGGCTGTATCCTGGATCTGATTTATAGATGTTAATTAGGTTGTTTTATAATGGTATTCTAATTCTGTGTTAAACTTTGTTTTCCTATCTGTACTGGTGTTTGATCACAATAAATGGACATTGAATTGATTTGGATTGGCATAGTTGAAAAAACAATCAAGAGAATCAAGAAAAAATCCAAGTCAGTGAGAAGACGCTACTATAATCTAATATGATAAATCATTCTGAATACATGGGAATCCACAAGGCATTCCTAAATATCCTTCCCCCACTGAGGCACTGAACTAATACAGTTACATACAGCATGCACCAGCCACAACCACCTTCATGCGTAGGTAGCACTTGTTTAATAATGAATAAAAGCTAATTTGAAATGCTAATAGACAATTTTAGACTTCTGAATTTCTAGATCATCATTATACATAAGTCCTTTTTGTGTTTGTTGCATTGTTAGAAAGTAATTTTATACATTAAGATGCATTCCCCATTGCCAAGATATAAATGATTCAGTACCGATTGTTACACTGAGTGGGATACAACATTTGGCTTCAGAACAGATCTATAACTTTGTACTCAAAGCTGAAATGCAAATTATTGATTTCTTCAGTTTCAGGTAGGTTAGAAGACCAGCTAAAGCATTCAGTTTAGATAATATAGGTCAGGGGTGACAAACTCGATTTCATTGAGGGCCACATCAGGGTTGTGTTTGACCTTGGGGGGCTGGAGTGGGTGTGGCCAGGATGGGCATGGCCAGCTTGACGTCACTCCTGTCAGGGGGGCTGCCTGTAGTGACCTAAGTGCTCTGCCAGTAAAACAGGCTCTCGAGCTCCGTTTTCGGCTGCCATAGCTTGCTGCAACCCTCTGCCAGTGAAAATGGAACTTGGGAGGGCCTCACACAGCCCTCTTGAGCTCCGTTTTCACTGGCAGAGGGTTGCAGGAGGCTGTGGCAGCCGAAAACGGAGCTCAAAAGCCCGTTTTTGCTGGCAGAAGCACCGTGGCCGGTCCTTCACTATTTCCAGGGCGGCCTTGTGGACCAGATCTAAGTACCCCGTGGATCAAATCTGGGCCCCTAGCCTTGAGTTTGGCACCCCTGATATAGGTAGTCCTTGATTTATGACAATTGAGCCTAAAATTTCTGTTAAGTGAGACATTTGTTAAGTGTATTTTGCCCCATTTTATGACTTTTTTGCCACATTTGTTAAGTGAATCATGGCAATTAAGTGAATCATGCAGTCATTAAGTGAATCTGGCTTCCGTATTGACTTTGCTTGTCAGAAGGTCGCAAAAGGGGATCATATGATCTTGAAACACAGCAATGGTCATAAATACGAACTAGTTGCCAAGCATCTGAATTATGATCACTTTACCATGGGGATAACTGCAATGGTTGTTAAGTAGGAAAAACAGTTCCTAAATCACTTTTTTCAGTGCCGTTGTACCTTTGAACAGTCACTAAATGAACTGTTGTAAGTTGAGGATGACCTATAAAGAAATGCTACATTATTGCTCCAGAAAGCCTCATGAAGACTGAGTTAAAATGTACTTCAAAGTAGCTTTTTCTACACTGAAGATTATCTTTATAATTTTCTTGATAACTCTTGTGGAATTATAATGAAATAGTTAGTATATAAGAATTTGGTGGGTCCACATCACCATTTTAAAGCACTTCCTTTTTCTGAACATGTTATATTTCCCTGAAGGTATAATTTGTATATTTATATATTTATAAAAATAAAATTTTTAATTTGGATTTTATAATTGTTCTTTTGAGCCTTGTAGGATGGATTAGAGTAGCTATAATAATGCTTAATATTCAGAAGTCCACCGATTCTCTTTTCATTGCACACTGATTGCCTCTTTTGAAATATAAACTTGTTTTTTAATGAAAAACCTATTCGGCATGAATGTTTTATATTGTTATGTATAATGAGATAAGTAACGCAAAGCACAAAGATATACAGTAATATAAATATTATTTTACTTATGCTCTTTAAATAAAACGCCTACTTAATTTCCTTGATTCATGAAAAAATTTACAAGACAGATAATAATAGTAACAATTCAACTAATGTACAAAATGACTGCTGAATACCTGGGATGCAAAGTCAACGAAGAAGAAAAGCCAAATAGTGCAACACCAAAATGGAAGAGTAGGCTGGGAAATAAGATCAGAAAGCTAAGATCAGATGAATAAAGTTGGAGCAGATGAAAGAAAAGAAGCTGAAGAACAAGAAGACCAAAGTATACTTGGTCAAGAAATATCACCTAGAAATAAGGTGAGATTAAGGAAGCCCTGGAAATACTAAAGCAGCAAATAACAGCTATAACCAAAAAAGGCAGCAGATACTAAGTTTGAATTGTACACTATAGACAGAATCTCCCATTTCAATAATCCATCTATCAATCCATTAAAAGAAAGAATTCAGCAAAGCAGTCAACACCTAACAAAAAATATACAGTGCAGTTCCAGGTGTAGCTATGTACAATCCAAAGAAATGCAACAAGAAGGCAGTTTGGATAAAGGATGTGGAATAATCATAATAAAAAAAGTTGAAATGAAAGAACTTTTTTTAACAGCAGAAATGGTGGAGAAAAGAGTAAGGTTGAAACTTCTGTCGGTTATAGCCAAGTAGTTTAATGACAATACTTTAAGGAGGTAAAATTGAAGATTGGTTAACATGTGGTAAAATCTACTTCAGAATGAAATATCCAGCAAAAGGGGCAGCAACAGGCAACTACAGACCAATCACCTGCTTACCAATAGAACTGGTTTGGTAGCTAATACAGTCCCACAGCAAGTAGCTGAAAACAAGCTCTTTCCATCCATGCAGAAAGTAAACTGCCCAGGCAGCAGAGGAAAAAAAGAGAGCTCCTAATTGACAACATGATCCTGGAAAACTGCAAGAGAAGGAAGACCAAGTAGAATATAGCTTGGATTGATTACAAGAAGGCATTCGACTTCCTACCACATAATGAGATAATCAAGTGCCTATAAATAACAGGTGTCAGTGATTAAGCGCCTTGGATGCAATCCCAAAACATCTGGAGTATCACTTGAACACCATCAACAAAATTACCATCAGTCAATTGCAAAAGGCAGCTTTATTGGAAAATGCTTACATCCTATAATGATACTTTAACACCATCAAACAATATTATCTGCCTATCCAAGGTCCTTGAGAAGATGGAGAAAAATACCAAATCCAGTCTAAACATCTGGCTGACTGTGCAACCAATCATAACAAAGAAATTGTATGTCCATGTACCTAAATGTATATGTGATTATGATGTATGATTACATATAGTTTACCCATTGGTCTAAAAACTCAAAGAACATTTTCTTTCCTTTCAATTAGTCTTTCTTTGCCTTACAGAGAAATTTTTAAGATTAAATTGTCACATTTTCTTCATACTTTCTACCTGACTGTGTCACCTACTTGCTGAAGAAATGGCAGCCAAATTTCCCTGTGCCCTTTGTTTTTGGGGAATAATAATACAGGACATTTGCTTACTTGCAGATATGCCAGAATTACTTCCTGCATGAAGTAACATAACTAATCATCACCAATGTCAATCAAAGCCCAGGGGGCAGAAGCAATTCTACATTCCTTATGGATACTGTTGTTTTAATTAAATCTCCCAAAATAAATCTGCTGTGAATGCTTTGAAATTTGAAGCAAGATATCACAGAATAATTCAATAATTTATCTTTAAATCATACACTTTTCCTAAATGAAACAGCTTATATTAGACTGATAACTTGTATGTATATTACTTACTTAGTAATAAAAGTTTCAAACATAATTCTAATAGGATCACTGTGAGAGAGCCAATAAGTTATTGGGTCCAGGCTCTGATCCATGCAGAAATCCAAACTAAAACAGTCCAGTTGGACATAGCTTTCCAACTTTTACTTCAACAAATCCAATCAAGGGAGTCCTCCTGTTATGTAGCTAATTCACTGCATTCTTCCATTTTTAAAAACTGTTAGGATACTTATCCTTCATCAAAATTATTGTTATATAACAAGGTCATTATTCCATGTCAGGGGACAAACGGAGGCAACAACAGGGTTGTGACCATAAGTCACAGCCCTTTTGGCAACTCCTTGATTCAAATACGTGTTTTTATGAGCCTATGGGGCTACCATATAAGGTCAGGAAAAGATGTAACTCCTTTAAAGAGCTATTGACAGATACACAATAGATGCCCATCTTGGGTCTAAGCATTGTTGCCTGGTTTGATTCCAAATACTGTATACTTCCATTCAGACTTATTTTTCAGACTTATTTCTCTGATTATCCTTGCTATTCTTCTCTCACTTGATTCAATTGGTCTGAATTTTTCTTAAACTGCATCACCCAGAACTGAACAGAGTACTTGAACCCAATATTGGGTTGAACCAATATTGACTATAATGGAACTATTATTTCTATTGATTTGGAAACTATATGCAGTATTTTGATGAAGCCTAAACCACACTAGACTTTTAGGAACAATACTGATTCACATTTAACACGTAACTAAATACCTACATTTGCAAGGATCTTTTCATAATTATTATTGCTAAGCCAGGCATCTTCTAATTTATATCATATATATTTTATTAGTTTTTGTAAATTTATTTATTTATTAATCAAATTTATATACCGCCCCCTCTCCCTAGATGTAAATGAACATTTTCCCATTTTTCTCTATTAAAAAACATTTTTAATTTTGCTGCTGCCTTCCATAATATTAGTTATCCATCCAGTTTTGTGTTATCTATAAATAACATACACAATTTTTTCATCTAATAATGAAAGTGTTAAGCTGAACCTTATGGCACCCCACTTGATATTTAAATATACTTCGATATAAAGACCACAACAAAGTTTTTATGTTAATCTGAAATTGAATCGTCAATTTCAATGCTGTTTTTTTAAAGATTGTATATGCTTTATTTCTTAAGTGTTTGCTGCTATATTTAGGAGAGTTAACCTAGTCTAACAGTTAAAGCAACTTCCATTCATCACTATTCATTATCTTTTTCTGATAGGTGCACATTCCTAACCACAATGACACCCAAGTTGTGATAAATATGTTGTAAGCTACCAAACTCTACCCTTTCACACTCATATCACAACGTCATACATAGGTACTTAAGGGGAGGAGTTTGCATTTTGTCACCTCTCACAGACATGAATGTTTATAATCTCTTTTAGCCTGAAATCTGGTACTTTTACTTGAAGCAACAAGCCACTGTGACCAGTCTTTTGATGCTAGCAATTCACACCTCCTTTTTATGAAATGACAACCACAATCAGTCTAAGTTATCTTCCCTTACTCGGCATTTCTGAAAGATATTAGGAGAAAGAATGCTGTGTTTTCACATTTTCAAAACACATTTCAGAAGCAGCAAGAACTCCTTTGTTTCTTGGCACATAAAATTCATGAGAGCCACAGGCCCAAAGGTAAAATTCAGCAGGTTCTAGCAGATTCGTTAGAACCGGTAGTCAATTTTCTAAGCAGTTCGGAACACCAGTTGTTAGAAGAAATCTCCTTTTGCTTTTTTTCCCACTTTATGGGGTTAATCCTGTAAGGAAGACAGGGAAAGAACATTCTGGTGTTATTTCTACCCTAATCTTTATTGTCCTGCTTACAGAAACTGCCCACCCAGTCACATAGCCACCTAGTCATGCCCACCAATCCATGCTTACAGAACCGATAGTAAAAAAAATTGAATTCCACCACTGCACAGGCCCATTTATCTACAGTATATCTCATATTCATTGTAATGCCCCAAAAAGGATATACACGGACAAATGCTTTCTACTCAAGCTATGCTAAAATTAACTTCTGGGGGAGGTCTGGCAAACTGAAGACAGCTCTGCAAAGGTGGAACTGATGACTACAGCAAATAGCAAGGAACCAGTGAGTAGACCTGGTTGGGTTTTTTTTTTGGTACCTCAGCAGATAATGGGAGGACAGGAGACTGCCCACATATGCTCCAGTCAGCTGTTCCAGTCAGCTCCTGTCAACTGTTCCTTCCATGACTACAAGACAGCATTTTACATGGGTTTGAGTGCTGGAAAATGTCAGGATCAGCCATCTTGCTCACAACCACAGCAGAACCTTTTAAAGGATAGATTTTGCAAACCACATTTTCTAATCATTTGCCTATTAATCATTTTAAAATTATTAGAGACTTTCAGAATGACAACTTTGAAGAGTGTTACTGGGTGAGTATATATTCAACTCTGAACAAAAGAAAAATTAATTATAAGTTTAAGAATGCAAAGAACGTTAAATAAACAGCAAAAAGCTAAATAAGATTTATAAAGATTTTCATAAATTATAAAGAACAGGGTGAAATAATCTGAAAAAAATATTTCTGGAAGATGTCATGGAGATAGGCAATTTCATAATTTAAAAACTGGACTCTAGAAGGGATTAAAGATTTTAGGAAGACAAAAGAAAATACAAAAATTTACAACAAGGAAAATACTGAAGAAAACTTTTGAAGAATGAAGTGAGAAATTAGTAGCCGCAAGATCAACAATATCAATAATGGTGTGTCTGCTTGCATGAATAGACTCTGTCTAAAATATGTTACTGAAGAAATAGCAGAAATGGAACAAATTTCATGAACTTATCAAAAGCATATATATAACTGGCAAGCTCTTTCCAAGAAGGAGTTGGAAAAGGAAGTTTCACTGAATCTATAAAAGAAATTGTCAAATATTTTAAAATTCAAAAGGAAAATGCAAATGATAAATCATGAAAATGACCTGGCAATTTTTTTTCCTATTGGATTTACAAAAGAAGCTTGTTAATATGACAAAGAAAAATTGAAAATAAATCAAATTCCATGTCGATATTGAAATGAATTGCAGTGTCCTGGGGTCATGTGATCAGCTTTTGTTCCCAGCAGAAGTATATCTGGCTGGGAGTCGGGGGAGAGTAAGAAAAAAAAAAAGGGCTGCAGTAATAGCAGGCGGAGCATTAGGATACTGGTATGTGCCTGAATGGATTTAATGATTGTGGACTGAGAGAATGAAAGGAAACAATTAGAGGACTGGAGAGATTGTGAGGGAGGGATGGAGACTGGTGGAAAATGCCCTGCTGAATTACCAACAACAGTGGCTGAAAAGATGCAATGGAGCAATGGAGAAAAGGGCAACTCAAACCTCAGGGTGAGTGAAGTATGCCATTAATAGCAATGGTGGGAGAGTGGGGGAAGGGAGGAAATGGAAGGCCCTGAGAAGATTGAGGTAGTATTAATACATTTATTGCCGGCGTTGAAGAGAGAGGAAATAGGAGGTATGAACCGTGATGGCACAGTGTTTAGAATGCAGTACTGCAAGCTAACTCTGCCCACACACCAGGAGTTCGATCCTGACAGGGCTCAAGGTTGACTCAGCCTTCCATCCTTCCGAGGCCAATAAAATGAGAACCCAGATTGTTGGGGGCAATATGCCGACTCTATAAACTGCTTGGGGGTAGGGCTGTAAAACACTATGAAGTGGTATGTAAGTCTAAATAGCAATAGCACTTAGACTTATATACTTCCGTATGGATGGAGAAATAACATTTGACCATCCCTCTCTCTACTATATAGTATTATAGACATGCTTCCCCCTCCCCCCCCAAGACCATTCTCTGTGGGGGGTTTTCAGTTGCTTCAGAAACAGAATGTTCAGAACTGCACACGCTGTGCTCCTTTAACACAATTTTTGTCAGTTAGAGTTACTTAGTGACCTTGAAGTTTTTACAGTGTTTGACAACAACAGTTAACATTTGTAGGAAATGAAAATATATTGTTTTCTTTTAGCTTAAAGCAAATGTTCCCCATTATTATGCATATACATAGTCATTTATTTTAATGCTATATGTATAACCTATCTTTTTCTGCTAGGTCACTAAGTACAGTATGTGCCTTTTACAAATTCATAAAATTATGAGTTATAGTCAATGTAAAAATAGTAATTTCTCAATAAACGTATTTGGGGAAGATTTTAATCTTAATCCAAATCCTACTCACATTGAAAAGCACAAATGCTCTCTGAACTGCTGCAGTCTGACAATTTCAATGCAATGTAGCAAATCTTGGAAGATCCTATGACTGGCTTTACAATGGGGGTGCATTCCTTCCCCCCAAATAATTGCTAAATCTGTTCATCCAATCAGCACCGAAGAAATATTTTAAAGAGAGTAAACCATGAAAATCCACTCCTTATTTTCATGCGTCCTAGCTCCTTTAAAATATGCAGGAGTGCATTTGTAGCACCTTTAACCTATAGTTCCAGCAAGAAAAGAAGGCAGGTAGCTAAACTAATAATTATAATTTTAATTATAACAGTCATAAGATTCATTAGGTTTTTTTTTAAGAAATACAGTATATATCCTGCTGTTTAGAATATATATTTTATGTAACAATATCTAAACTTAATACTGAGTTTGGAGTTTTAATCTGGTTTTTAAACACTTTAGAGTAGGGGTGGGGAACCTTGGCCCTTTTATGAACTGTGGACTTCAACTCCCAGAATTCCTGAGTCAGCCATGGGGTTGGAGTCCACAAGTCATAAAAAGGCCAAAGTTCTTCACCCCTGCTTTAGAGAAAAGTTCATTACTTCATTACTTAGTTTGGGTGCTTTGCTATTTCCAAGTACTGTTCAAAACCATTACTGCAAGTCAATATATTTTTTTCCCACAAAAAACATCACTTTGCAAAAATATATAAGTAATAGCCATGAATTTTTTTTAATCAGTTTTTTTTTCTTCTTTTGGAGAAAGTCTTCAGTCATTTTTGTCTTCTTATAATCTGGGATAATATAGTTTGCCAATAATGTTTAAAACATCATAGCAGAATGGGATCTAAAACAAGACAGATTGCTATAGTGCAGTGGTGGCAAATCTATGGCATGTGTGCCAGAGATAGCATGCAAACCCCTCTCTGTGTGCACGTGCGCTGTCGCCCCAACTCAGCTCCACCACGTTTGTCCGTGGCATTTCTTGCCACCGTTTTCAGGAAAACATAAGTTTCCCTGCAAACGACGAAACAGAAGCTCACGAAAGAAAAATATCTCGCCTCTTTTAGAGGCGAGTATTGCCAGTGTTGTGATGCTCTGCCTCCCACTGGACAGCTGGTCTTTGGGTTTCTGGCATGCGCACACCTTCCAGTTTGGGCACTCAGTCCCTAAAAGGTTCACCATCTTTGCTATAGTGGATTCAAGATAAGACAGTAGTTAAGGTGCGGGCCTAAAAACCAGAAGGTGAGTTGTAGTCCAATCATAGCATGAATGCCAGCTGGGTGACTTTGAATATACCTAATATTCCTGCCTCTTCCTATTTTTCCCACAATATTCCTGTGAAGTGGGTTGGCCTGAACGACTTGGCTCACAGGATTGGCGCCCAAAGACTTCTGGTGACTTCTGGGAGCTGCTGACCTTCCGGAAGCAGCATGAGGACTTCCGGGTGCTGCAAA
>JAEANM010022030.1:0-11701 GCA_017656035.1 Myanophis thanlyinensis
TGTCTACAGCTTATATATCATACTCCTACCACAAATCTTGGAAATTTGGTAAATATACAGCTAATTAACCAAACTTTGCAATTACAATCATTATGAGAACAAATGTCATCCCTTCACAGTAATGCTTGCAGACTTAGGTAGAATCTACAAGTTTGTCAAAATGGAAAAAAACACCCTTTATTTAAAAAATAGGCATTTAATGACAGAAAATACTCAAGACTGGAAATGCTGGAAGGCCATAAAGGCTGAGTGACTCCGGGAAGAAAGTAAGAAGAGTAAAAGAGAATAATGAAGATTATTGCCTCTGAGGGCAAGGGAGAGGGAATATAAGAGGGGCAAAAAAAAAAGGATGAAAAACGGCCATTTTTAGCCTCCCAACCACCACCACCTATGTCTTGTATTCCCTCCTCCCAGCCCCCCAGAGGCATTTTGCAGGGCTCCAGAAGTCTCTACAGGGCTCATTTTCGCCAAAAACCGGCCTGTTTTTGTCCGTTTTTTTGGCAAAAATGAGTGCTGCGAAGGCTTCTGAAGCCCTGCAAAATGCCTCTGGAGGCTGGGGGGGGGGGGGGGAATGTATTTGATGGCTGTATTCGATGTATAAGATGCACCAGGGGGTGGGAAAGTGCGTCTTATACACTGAAAAATATGGTACCTTGGGAAATGCTTTGTGCAGATGTTTGGGACTTTGGGCATTTGTGTTATCAAGTGTTTGCTTGAAATTCAGATAAAAATTAACTGGCATAATTCTGTCAACTTGAAAGCCAGCTAGCTTTACATTTCAGAATTTAAAACTACTACATCAGAATAATTTTAGAGATTTTTTTTTCTATAAATATATTTTAGAAATCTTTATAGAAAATGACATGCTGTATCAGATTTTCAGTAGAGAAGTTGGTGCCAGGAAAAAGAGGCCACATGATTTCATCATCCATTTTGGGATATCAAAAGCAAATAAATAAACCCTAGAACATTTATAAAACTTAATATTACATACAGTTCAGTCTGTACATATACATATATATTTATTTTTCATGTGTAACTGTCTCCCCCACCTCCCCTGATCTTGTGCTCCAGAATGGCATGGGAAGAGCATTCAACGGTAGTATTTATGGTCTGGATGCAAACCTTCACAGGACAGATATTTCCCATGCTTGATTTGTTATTTCCCAACCTCTGACTATTTAGTGATAATTGTGCTTTTATTGTTTTCTTCTAAATTATGTTCCTGGTTTTGTTTTCCCATGCATGTTATTTTCTAAAATGGATTCACTATGCCTTCTCTAGAGATTATGCCCTCTGTGATATATCATTTGGAGCAATGAAATGCATTTTGCTATGTACATCATTGAAGTGTACTTCATTGCTTTCCATTCCCCAGATTGCTCCAGATAATGGGGATGTTTACTAAGTAGACATTGCCATTGTGTTTATTAAACTTACATATAAAAATATCATGCTGGAATTCTTTATTGTGTACATTTTCTGCTTTCATAGTTCAACAACAAATAAAAAATGACTGAACATAGATAAAAATGTGGTTAGAAGAAATGATAAAACAACAAATAGACTTAAAACCAGAGATGTTATTGTCGGATATACTACCAGAAAAATATAATAAAAGAATTACATATTTAATTTTACATTTGAGATGTAAGAGCAACGGGAATTGTGTATACACAAAATTGGGAAAATGAAAATATACCTATAGAGGAGAATGTAATAAAGAAAATACTCAAATGTGCTGAAATGGATAGATTAACATTGAAAATTAAGGATAAGAAAGAAACAGAATACTTTTTAACTTGGGAACTATTCTATCAATGGTTAGAAAATAGAAGCAGAATTAGAATTTTACAATTAAAGAAGATGTGTAAACAAAAATGAAGTATGTACATAATTAAACAATGAATATTGAATAATTAGGATAAATAAACATTATGATGTATAGACTTGGAGGATAATGGTTACAAAGGTGATAACATTTGATATTATTAATTATAGATAAAACTGAACGGAGTGTTTAATTAAATAATGAAAAATGTTTAATAAGGCTAAGTGAAGATTATGCTGTATACATCTTGAGAATAATGGTTATAATTATTGTGTGTATAAGGTTTATTATCTGTATTTAAAAGCAATTGTACCCAGACAGTACACTGCCATTGTGGAAATGGAAATTTTATATATAACAAAAGAAATTGCATAATTAATAACAATAATAAAAGAAATTACTGAACTTGATATTAATAATATCAAATCTGAATCCTAATTGTACCTAGGAACAGTCTTCAAATGTTAGCCATGAGCCATAAGCTTAGGTTAGCCATAAATCACCAACAATGCAAACCGTCGACTTTGCAATGACAACACACCAGATATCACAGTCATCAAAAGCCGAAGCATACAATTTATTGATATTACTGTATCAGGAGGTGCCAGAATCGAAGAAAAAGAACTAGAAAATCATGAATCATGAAATGAAAATCATTAAATATTGCAACCAGGCCATCGAAACTATGGATGAAACATGTGACAGTGATACCCATTGCCATTGGGGCACTTGGCACCACGTCCAAGAATTTTACACAGTACATCAAGAAATTGAAGCTTCCTGCAATAACACCAGCAGAACTACAAAAAACTGCGCTACTCGGAACATCGTATATTTTAAGAAAATACTTTGTCGATACCTATTATGTTGGCAGCAACCCGTATCAACCATCAGTGCCAGTCAATAATATTTGTGATACATTTTTAAATGTTCAGTTGACTGAGTTTCATGTTTAATGAATAAAGTGTATATAATTAAAGAAATTACTGAACTTGATATTAATAACATCAAATCTGAATCCTAATTAGTACTAGGAACAGTCTTCAAATGTTAGCCGTGAGGGCTTCCTTTTGATAATTTTGACATTGTAGGAATAAGTACATGTAGTCATTTACTTATAATGACAATTGGGACCAGAATTTCTGTTGCTAAACAAGGCGGTTATTAAGTGAGTCACACCCAATGTAATTCTCTTTTTTGGCATGGTTAAGAGCATCATTGTAATAGTTAAGTGAATCATGCAGACATTGAATTCAATTTCTCCCATTGACTTTGCTTGTCAAAAGCCAGCTGGGAAGGTTGCAAAGGCAATTTCACAACCCTGGACACAACATCATAAATACATGCCAGTTGCCAAACACTCATGTGATCAAGGGGATGCTGTGTACGTTGTAAGTATAAGGACAAGTTGTAAATCACTTTTGAATGGTTGTGAGTTAAGGATTACATGTATAAAGAACAGGGATCTCTGAGGAAACGGTGTGGTTTTGCTATGGTAGAAATATTAATAAGCAGAGTCGTCTAATTGAGTATCCTCCAGAAATTTTACAATAGCAATTACAGGAGTAGGAGTCTCAAGTCTCCAGATGTAGGAAGATTGACCTATATGCCAACAAAAAGTGTGGTCTGAGTGTGTGTTGTAATACATTCTAAGTATCTTGTTATGGGGATATATTTAGCTTTGCACGTTCCAGAACTGGGAAAATCCAGAGGCACTTTTCCCTACTTGTTTTCTATGAATTTTTATATTTAGATCTTGACTTTAGGCTGACCTTGAAATTTGTGATGTTCTGGGAAAGGGGTAAATATTAGAGAAAAAGCAAGCAATGACCACACAGAAAGCAAAGCCTTTCTCTGTTTCTGACGTGTAAGTGTAGAGAGTTTCTCCATGATACGTAAACATTTGTTTCTGTTCATTTTGTTCCAACTTTATATTCTATGTTTGAGAGAAATATCCTTATTTACCCTTCTGCCCTCACAAGTAAGTCACTGTGATGTTTGTGACAAATGTGTACTCCTCTTGGCTTTTAGTGTTATTTCTTCCCATCCTTTTCTGGCTCTGTTTTTAGAACACTAAAAAGTATCTGGCTGTTCACACAGGCATAGGGATTTGAGTAATTGAATTCACATTATTGATGAATTGTATGCTTGGGAACCCCTTTATATTAAAGGTGTTTTTTATTTATTTTTAACATACATGCATTAGTTTTTTTGCCACCCAGAATCACATTGGTAATATAAGTGGTCATATAAATTGATATATGCAAAACTAAATACAACTGCTATGGGGATGGAAATGATGCTGGCATTATCATTTGTTTTTAGTGTTCACATACCACTTAGTTTCACAGCATTCACAGCCTGAACACAGAGCTAACCAATATGATCTTTGTTCATCTTTCATTTCCTTTATTATATGATATCCCCTCCCCCTTCCTGTTTTTCAAGGAGGAATTGTGCAGCTAAGATCATTCTGTGAAGTATTTGCATCCACATCATATAATGAGAGCAAGGTCAGTTACAGTTAATGTACAAGGTTAAGGAGCTCTTGGAATAAGTCAAGTGGCCCAATAACCTAGGATGTATTAAAAGTTACTTTTATTGTGACTTGAAGTCTCATGAATATTGACTGGAACTTCCCTAGAGAAAAAGGGGTATTCTAAAAATGTCACTCAAAGAATTGAAGGGGAAAAAATACATCACATTTATGCAAGTTTCATTTTAATTATAAAACTTTTAGATGAAGTCATCATTGCCCGCCCATAAATATTCACAGATGGATTTCATATTTCTTTGGAAATTCTTTTGATAGTTTCTTAATACCCACATTTTCATAAACAGCTTGCGTGCTTCAAAATTGTAAAATATTGTACATTAATTGCATCTAGAGCCTGAACTTGGGCAAGATAATGGACTGAACCAGGGCAAAAGAGTAAGGGTAGTAAAGAGAGATAGGGGTTGTGCATGATTATCTGTTTGGAAAAACGATTTTGTTCCACTCTAGTTAGTATTTAAATCCTTCTAAAGATTTAGTTTACAAAGTTACTTAATGATTGAAAGGGTGTTTTAGATCCATTGTTATCATTAGAGCACAGTAGTTCATTTCAGCTACCTCCTCGGTTTCTTAATTCTCAAATCCAGAAATTTATGTAATCTTGCTAGAAATTTCCACAAGTATGAACAATGCTGTTTCTCTACCATAACTGAGCTAAAACCTGACTGGAAGGGTGTCTATATAATATGTTTTATCCAGGACCTCTGAAGCTGCCAAGCAACAATTTTTTCTACCCTCCTCCCTAAAAGGGGAGCATGGGAGGTTGGATGGAAATTGTCCAGACAGATGGGATCAAGAGAGTTATTTTAAGGAGAAGGCAAACTAGGGCCTCCTTAAAAGATCCCAGAAATGTCCCCTCCTGCAGTGAGGTATTTACCACTACCCAAACCCACCTGGCTATCACCATCCTGGAAGCTTTTATCCACCAGGAGGAACAGGAATCTAATTGACAGGTTGCACAGACAGCATTGAGGATCCTGTCCACTTCATCAAATCTAACAGGATCAAACTGTTCCCAGATAACCGGGTAAAACCTTTCCCCAGGCATTTCACATGTAGCTGCACTCTGTGTGGACTCCAGTTGGGAATGAATCTGGGCACCTTTGGTCTATAGAAAGCACTGCTTTTTGGTACCTGATTTCATAGAATGGCCTCCCAGAAGTCAGACTCACATATTCTTTAATTGAATTTGGGAAAGTAGTGAAAACAGAAGTCTTCCATAAGGTATTTAGTAGTTAATTTGTTTGTCATAAGTTCATTATTTATTACTGTTGTTATTACTTCAGTTGAATGATAATTCTGTTCAGCTCTGTGGAATCATTTATTAAGTTTTGGTATTTTAGCTTAATTTATTATCATGGATGTGAATGTTTGATTGTTTTGTTGTGGTCTTGTAAGGTACAGGAGACCCTGAAAGGTACAGCAGTATACAAATGCAATAAGCAAACATTTCAAATCTAAAGTAGAAGTAACATAAAAAGTCTAAACATAATACTGGGGTTAGGTGTAGAACAAATAGTTTTCCTTGATTTTTCCTAGTATCTCATAAGGGCTTGTTCCCGAAGCCCTCCATATAAGGAATATATTTGCTCTCTTTGAATGAATTTTTAGCAGATAAAAAGTATGTTTATTTACCATACTAAGCTAAGCTAATTCTTCAAATGGAGCCTGTTGGAAGTTACAAGACTGAAATTTGCTATTTTTATTGTATATTGTTGTGGAATGTTTTATAATTTATATAAAAGACACTCTGTGTAAACTTAGGGGGGAGCTGACTCATTGTGCCTGCAGACCAGGCTTGGCACACCATATTGTTGATCCCTGGAAGTGAGTGCTGAATCATTAAGCCTAGTAGGTGTTTATCCAATCTTCATATAAAAACAGAACAACAGCAGTGTATTAGAGAAAGTAAGTTGGGTCTCTGAAAGAATCTTTATACTGTCTCAAGAGTGATTGGCTTAAATTACTGTAGCAGAATTATTAAACAGCTTTGCCATGATCTTTCCAGTGTCTGTAGCTACATATGCTGCAGAATTTCATGTGAGTCTTTATAGGTTGAAGACTGAACTAAGCTCTTATGAGTCATCATTAGGTCACATTCTTAAGAATGATTCAAAGTAAGTAGCATCTGTGTGAGTTGGGTCATCTGAGACATAAATATGCTCCATTATTGTCTTTGCATTATTTACTTACTTCCTGAATACCACTGTAAATATTCTTAAACACACCACAGCTATTTATAACATTTTTGTTGCCAAGATGTCCCCATCAACCCTAATTCATAAATTATAAAAGCAGGAGTTACTAAATTTGAGAAAGTTTAAGTGGATGATATAGCTATTGAAAATATCTGGGTAACAAATAAGGAGCAATGTTTATAATGAAGAATTTATTTGCTTTAAGGAAATCATTTGGGATGCGAGGATTGGATATATTTGTCATCATTGTTAAAGTGAGGCAAAACTAAATATGGAGAAGAGTAGAACCTGTACTTATTTTTTGTCTTTTCTCTCTGTTTCTCTTTTTCTCCTTGACTGTCTCTCTCACACATATGCGCACATTTGCACAAACAGTAGCTGGGTCCCATTCAGAAGTGAAATTCAGCAGGTTCTAGCAAGTTCGCTAGAGCTGGTAGTAAATTTTCTAAGCAGTTCGGAGAACTGTTTTTTAGAAGAAATCTCCTTTGGGTTTTTTTCACTTTCCAGACTTAATCCTGTAAAGAAAGCAGGAAAAAAACAGTCTGGTCTTGTTTCTAGCCTAATCTTTATTTTCCTGCTTACAGAAATTGCCCACCCAGTCACATGACACCCCACCCAGCCACACCCACCAAGCCACGCCCACAGAACCTGTAGTAAAAATGATTGAATTCCACCACTGGTCCCATTGTATTTGTATAGAGCTTTCTAAATATATTCTACTCTTGAATTTTTGCAGTTTTAGTATCTAAGAGAAAATGATATTTCCCACTACCTATCATCCTCCTGCTAGGCAATTACTTAGAAAAAACAGTGCATTCTTTTACTTGATAAGAAACTTGATGACTTCAATTTTCCTCCCTAATTATAGCTATTAATAAGTGAAAATGAGCATGGTATTTGTAATGAGAGCAAAGGAAGTAGGTATGAATATGTAATACTGTCTTATTTGGCACAAAATGTCCTTTCGATTTAGACCAGCAATAATTCCCCAGTTTCAGGCAGAGGTACTTTTCAAGTTCTGGTTCTTAAGGGCCTAAGGATTGTATCTGGAACATTAGACATGCAAAATATGTTCTTTGCAAATGAGCATCATGCCCAACCTCATATAGGCATTTAAATATGTCTCTATACTTGAATTTTATGTTGAATTATTCAATATGCCTCTACAGTAAATATTAAATATTTAAGATTATATCTTATGAACAATAGGTCTAACTTACTGCTGTAGACCAATGTGTTCTTCAAATATGACTCTAAAATATTATTCTTGTTAAGGAGACTTAATTTTATATTAAGATTGTTTTGAGACATAAAATAAAAATAATGTCACAACAAGCTAATATATAATTGTTCTTAACTGAATTGGCTTTACCACTGAATTTGGGTTAAAAAATAGGACAAGTTATTGGCTACTCAATGTATTATTTCGGTATTTTTCATTGACAACACAGAGGGGGAATATTTCTGGGATTTTCTACTCAGATACCAGTAATAACTTGTCTTACCTTGTGTGTTGGTATCTTGACACATTGCATCTGCTCTTCTTTGTCATGCAGCTTAAGTGAATCCTGCTTATCATTTATAGATATGATATGCATAATCTAAAATTGTTAGGTTTTTTTTTAAAACTTTTTTAAAAAATGCTTTTCTCCAGAAATGTCTACCTGTGGCATAGAGGTGGTATCAACACATCTCCAGGTATATGTTGTTGCTTGCTCTTTGGCTTGATAGAGATAAGCTACACAATACACTAGAAGTTAAATATACCTGTGTGTTGGGGCTAGAACTCAGGTGGCATCTGAGTCAGGGAGCAGTGAGGAAGAACAAAGGAAGAACAGTCCCTGACGTGCATATGTGTAGGGCTGTGAGGAGGAGAGAGCAGCTTCAGAAAAAGGGTCACAGAAGAAAATAGGATACAGGTGGCTAATGATTGGCACTTCCTAGAGAGCTTATAGGTGGGGCGACAGGAGGGGAATTTTGCAGGAAACAAACTGTTCTGGTTCAGGTCTTCTATGAAGGCATACCTGGCTGTATGCCAAAGCTAATGTGGAGATAAGCAACCCAGAATGCTATCTTAATTAAAACCAACAATTGATAGCAACTTACAGATTGTCCGAAAGCCCTTCACACAGCTAGGTTGGTAAACTGTTGTTTCCTGTAAAATTCCCCTCCTGTCATCTTACTTATAAGCTCTCCTGGAGGGGCCAGTTATTAGCCACCTGTATCCTATTTTCTTCTGTGATCCTTTTTCTGAAGCTGCTCTCTCCTCCTCACAGCCGTATGCATACACACATCAGGGACAGCCTCCCTCTGTTCTTCCTCACTGCTCCCTGACTAAGACACCACCTGGTGGGCCAGCAGGCCTCTCTAGTCCCTGCTCTGACTCAGAACATCCCCCAGAATCTTCCTCAGCCTCCAGGGCAGTCACATAGTGTTCATTGCTGTCAGATTCCACCAACAACTCAGCCAGCCGCTGTTGGGCCACAACACTGTGGGATTAATCGAAATGCATACTATGGTGACATTGAATATAGTGTGGTTGCAGTTTTTCCCCCTTATTATAATAATGGCTGCCCATGATTATAATACAAATAATTTCATTTGTAATACTCTCCTAGCAAAAAAGACATACAGATTAAATATCTTCTTTTGTATTGTATTTCAGCTCACTGTGCACAGAGAAAGCTAGTTTATTATTCAATTAATTCCAGATGGTGTATGTTTGAGAAAAATGTGAAGTGATACTTCACAAAATACAGGTAGTTCTTACAAGAGTTCATTTAGTGACCATTCAAAGTTACAACAACACTGGAAAAAGTGACATGACCATTTTTCACGCTTACCACCATTGCAGCATCCCCATGGCCATGTGATCAAAATTTGGATGCTTGGCAACTGACTCGTTTTATGACAGTTGCAGTGACCTGGGGTCATTTGATCATCCTTTGTAACCTTCTAACATGCAAAGTCAGTAGGGCAGTCTGATTCACTTAACAACCGTATTACTAATTTAACAATTACAGTGATTTACTTAACAACTATAGCAAGAAAGATCATGAAATGGAGCAAAACTCACTTAACAAATGACTCATTTAGCAACAGAAATTTTGGGCTCAGTTGTATTGTACCTGTATTCTATATTGGCTATTCTTTTTCTGATTTCTTGTTGAAGGATTATAAATTCAACCTAAGATGCAGATTTATTCAGCATTCAGGTTTTTTTTTTCGCCTCTTATGAATTTTGAAAAAACCTTGAAATGGATTCACTTTTTAAAGTATTCTTTCTTATTTTACAGATAATCTAATCAAAGCCATTTTGTCAGTAACGAAGAATTACCAACTTACTCCAACCCTTGACAGGTGAGTAAATTTTCTAGTCCTGGCCTGTGAGATATACAATATGTATTGCGTATGAATTAATTAGAGAAGAATTCCTATTAACTGCTCTTGGTGTTGATAAAATAGATATTTTTCTAGAGCAGATGTAATGGCATTTGGGAATGGGCCCAGAGAGACTGCCTAAGAAATGGTCAGACAGGAGAGACAACATAGTCCACAGCTGGATAGTAGGTGGGCAAGTAGCTCAGAAGAAGCCCTTCATAATTTCTTGGGGTATAAAGGAGATGGACGGGGAATTGTACTTTCAGACTTACAAGGTTTTGTTTATGTTGTCTTACAATAAAGTAAAATTAACTGTTCTGAATAGATTTCCTGACTGGTTTACCTGCTAAGACTGACAACTTTAGAGTTTGTATTTTCTAATGGCAATTCAATCTGCTTGATTGCGTTCCTTTCAGAACAAAAGCCCATATTCTTTCTAGCAGTTACTTTCAATGTATTTTTTTAAATACATTAACTTGTCACAATTCCCCAGCTATGAATTTGTAATAGTTTAAAGAACATAGAAAGTTTATCTTGTTGTCATTATCCAACCCTTTAACAAACTAGCAATCCAGTTTTTATAATTTGTGGATGGCAATAGGGCTAATTATTGGATTTCTCACTATAGAGCCTTAGGGCTGAGTTGGTGATGTGTATTTAGATGATGTGCATTAAATAGTTTTTCAAATGTTATACAGTATGTCCAGATTTCTTTGCAGCTTTCGGTTACATTGGGACCTCAATTCCATTATGGTCCTGCTATTAGATATTATGGAAGTTACAATGTGATACATCTGATAGGTTGAAGAATGCTGTTTTAATATCAAACATGTTTCAATTTCACAATTGTATTAAGTCCTACTTCCTTCCACATGGTCAAACGGAACACTACCTTCTAGTGTTCTCTGAAATTAACTTTGTACCAAGTTTTTATACTTTTCTGTATTTTCCATTAATCATTGATTGTTCTGTCAGATTTTCTTTTCTTCATCAGATGTTCCTCATTTTCTAAAGCAAATGTTCATGACTTATCTTGCATTGCCAAAAACACTGGAAAAAAAATCAACATTCTGATTTGTGAAAAAAATGTGAACAATCCACTGCATAACAAAACACTGGGATTAATTTACTGCAGCTGGGGCATATTTGTGATGAAATTGAGAGAGAAAGGAATAGAAGAGATTCAGGTAGTGTGTATATAGGTGAGGAATGAAGGTTATACAAATAGCAATGAGTGAATTATGAACAACAATAGTAAAATTTATGAAACAAGCTAGCTTTGTCACAACCATTATTTTATTGATTGGACAAAATCCCTCCACCATTTTATGGATATGTTAAATCCCATCACCATTTATGCATTAGGATTAGATTATTTCACACATGCAAAAAATCCATTTCACAGCTAATAGATATATGAATTTTCCTCCCATTAATTCACCACATTGAGAGGTTATTACTACAGGACAGAAGTTGGCAACATTCCTTTTGTTAGGATCAGAGGCCATGCCACCATCACCGTTTCTGCTTCCTTCTCCACAATTCACTCTCACTGGTACCAGGCAGAGGACTTGGGTTCCATCTGAACTAACTGGCTAGTGCAGACATGGGCAAACTACGGCCCGTGGGCCACATCCAGCCCGTTGGGCTTTTTAATCCGGCCCACCAAACTAGTTACTAGCAGGAACCCTGCAGTTTTGAGGAAGACCCATTATTAAATTAATAAATTTGGAAAAC
>JAEANM010022031.1:0-11192 GCA_017656035.1 Myanophis thanlyinensis
CAGCCAGCAGAGCTGGCTGGGGAATTCTGGGAGTTGAAGTCCACCTCTCTTCCAGCAGCTGAGGTTGAGAAACACTGAGTTAAAGGGACCCAAAAAGAGGCTTTCTTTGCCATAGCTCCTGCCTTTTGGAACAGCATCCTTCTGGAGGTCTGTATGCCTCCATCTTGCCTGCCTTTGAAAAACCTGGATACAGATGATTGGGCAGGTCTCTTTCTAATACTAGATGCAATGAAGTTAGGTTGTATCCTTCAGAGGTTCCCTCTAGTTTCGTTTTATGTTTTGTTCCAGAGGTGTCAAACTCAAGGCCCACAGGGTACTTAGATCTGACCCACGGGGCCACCCTGGAAACACCGAAGGACTGGCCCACGATGCCTCTACTAGCGAAAATGGAGCTTGGGAGGGCTGCGGGCGATCCTCCCATGTTACATTTTCGCTGGCAGAGGGTTGCAGGAGGCCATTGCAGCCAAAAACAGAGCTCTTGAGCCCATTTTCACTGGCAGACTGCTCAGGCCACCACAGGCACTCCTGACACGAGTGATGTCGAGCTGGCCACACCCAGCCTTGCCTTCCAAGGTCAAACACAACCCTGATGCGGCCCTCAATGAAATCAAGTTTGTCAGCCCTGCTTTGTTCTGTATTGTTTTCATTCTGTTTTTAGTCTGTAAAGCCACCAGAGTGGGAGGCAGTTGAGAAGTGTGATAAATAAATATTATTTTCGAAATCATTTTTTTTTCTAATCGATCAATATAATTTTAAAATACAGGTAGTCCTCAACGAACAACCATTTGTTTAGAGACAGTTTGAAGTTACAACAGCAATGGAAAAAAATGACTTATGACCAGTCCTCTCTTTTGTGTCTGTCGCAACATCCCCATGGCCCTTTGGTCAACATTCAGTTGCTTGGCAATTGACATGAATTTTCAGCAGTTGTAGCATCAGATCACTGTTTATATCCTTCCCCACCAGCTTCTGACAAAAGTCAATAGGGGAAGCCAAAATCAGTTAATAACCACATGATTCATTTAACAACTGCAGTGATTCGCTTAACAATGTGGCAAAAAAAAAACCATTGTGGGCATGATTCACTTAACAACCACCTTATTTAGTAACAAAAATTCTGGTTTCAATTGTGGTCGCAAGTTAAGGACTACCTTTATTGTTTCAACTTCTAATATATAAATAGTATACATTCTAGCCACGCTACCTTAAAAGTAGAAGAAGAGACTGTCAGAGTTGAAATTATAAATTATAAATGCATCTTGTGATATCAACAAATGTAGTAACCATCCCACTATCTCACCATCTAAGTCACTAATAAAAAGAAGTTAAGAGTAACCCTCCCTTTCTCCCCCCCCCTCCATTTCTAAAATTATTTTGATTATTGAAGAATGCCAGACTACCAGATGTAGTGGTACCTCACTAGATACTTCTGTTTGATGGTGAATAAAGACTCCTTCCCATCATCTGTTGTCCTCCTGGTACTAATGCTCTTAGAATTGAATCTATATTTTTCCCCAAATAATTTTGGATTATAGACTACAATTTTGATTAATTGTAGATTAAAGTTATACAGAGATTTGGACCAAGGCTTCATCAATATAATCAGCCATGCCAGTACTCTTGTTTTATTATAATATGTTTACAATACTTAAGGGACCCAAGAAAGTAATATCAGAACTAAAGAAGTGGATAGGAGTAAATAAACTGTTTCAAGTGAAATTGTAGTTCTATATCATGGTGAAAAATTTGGAAAAATAAAAAAACCACCTTTGGGAAAAGGGAAAAATATGCTTTGAGACAGATTTCAAAGATGGGAATTGTGTCTTTTCCTTACTAAATAGTGAACTGAACATTGTAGAGCATTTTTCATTTCGTCATCCCTTCAGAAGAGCATAAGGTAGTCAAACTGCAGTAGTTACCTTTAAAAAAAAAACCTCTGTAAGATGGAAACGAATAAATATTGTATATATAGACAGAGCTTTTGTAGCGATCTGCTATGATCCCCAGGTAGCTTTAGCTTTGAAGATTTTTTTTTCTCCTTTCTTCCATTTGACAATGCTAATGTCATATTTATTGCCATGGCTAATTTGTCTTGTGACTTTAATAAAGCATGCATTATCTTTGCTTGATATCAGTTGCTGCTGATGCTTAGTAATATTCCATAGAACTGGTGTGTTTGATTTAGGCTGATGAGTCAGAATGTGCAAAGTGATAGTAAGGAAGTGATTGCATGCTGTTTTTTTAACCAGGATCCAAGGGATTCAAATCCGCTTCATCTAGTAACAATCCTTATTTCTCTTGACAACATGAGTTCAAATGCACCCTTTCTCAGCACCTCATAACCTTCTGACCATAAGGGGAAGTGAGGTATGGGCAGAATTAGGATTTCTTTCTTTGTTTGTTATTCTGTTTGCTCTTTCTTTAGGAGGTTGCTGATTTTAGGATTTTTTTTCCCATCTTTGTTCCCTAGTTATTCACACATGGAATGTTCTTCCCTTGATTCTCATCGGGTAGGATGTAGCTAGCCAGGTGCTAGGCTGGTCTGCTTAGATTTTGTATTTCATACAAACAAATCTCCTTCTAGTTGTAGCTAGACAACCTATCTCAATAGATTTTACACTAAATGAATCTCATTTTTCAGGAATCGCGTTTTTCAGGAACATAAAGAGCTTCCTCCAAATAGAATTACATAAGACCAGCAAAAAAAAAGTAAAAATTCCTGTAAAAGATGAAGAAATTGTTAACCATTCTGTGCACCTAAAAACTAGGAAGGAAAGCAGCAAATTTCTTCATGAGACAGTCTGTATAAAAGCGGAAAAGACCGGACTTCTCTGGTCAAAATGGCCAAGGGTTTGCATACGTGCTAGAAGAGGAAAGACTCATGGATAGAGGAAGGTATTAGGATGTCTCACAAAAGACATGGTTGATAACTATTCTACTTTCAATGTCATTTAGAACTAGTTGAGGATATCGAGGAACCTTTCTGACCTTTATGATGAAAAATTCACCATTTCAAAAGTACATCTTTTGAGGAACTTCTGTACTGTAAGAATAGACTAAGAGATGAAAACCTGCATTTGCAAGTGAATGAAATGCTTGAAGTGGTCAAGGAATCTGAGAGGCAAGATCTGAGAATCCAAGGTGAAATGCTAATTGCTTTACTTCTAAATTCTTAACCTATGACATCGTAGTTTCTTTCTTAGAAATGAAAGATACGGATAAGATTTTTTATAATAATTGACTTTGAATTCTATAATTCTGAAAGAGTTCAAATATCTCTGAAGAATCATGAAACTAAGTTCAGACAAACAGCAGTCTGGCTCATCTGTATGCCAAGCACCCCAAGAAAGACAAACCAGAATAGCCAGGGTACATATATTCCAAAGAGAATGGAATCAATCCACAACAGTAAAAGAAAGGCAGAATACAAACTAATAAAATTCAGGAGGAGAGATTACTCGTCTTTCTCCATCACACAGGATAGCTACTGCACATATCATTTGTTCCTCACAGTGTTTCTCAGCCTTGGCTGCTTTAAGTGGTGTAGACTTCAACTGGGTGGGGAATTCTGGGAGTTGAAGTCCACACCACTTGGCCAAGTAGCCAAGGTTGACAAACACTGATCAGTGTTCTGGATATAAAGTAGGGTTTAAAAGAAACCAAAGCTATATAACCCAATATGATGAAATAGTTATAAAATATATTCTTTAATAATATGAACTTTTTGATGTGAATTTCGAAGACAATAAAAATAAAGCAACAACACAACACAACAACTATTTAAATTTCTGGAACATAAATTGGAAAATTTAGCCAAATGCTTGAAAATGTGACCACATATAAATCAATTATAACAACCTTGCTTATTGGATCAGGACAAGATACAGGATTAGTTTTTTTTTTTTCAAAAGAAGAGATAAAGGAACAAAGGAATCCCCAGAGTTTATTTACAACAATATTTGTGGGTCAGTACAAATATACTTGGTGGGAAATTATATATTTGTTGTCTTCTTTAGATGACTATTCAAGATTTACTGATCAAACAAGAAGACCCAAGAATTAGAGAAATTCAAAGAAATGTGACTTAGGAGAAAGCCTCAGGCACTGTTCACAGATAATAGGAGATGAATATAAAGCAGTGACGAGAGAGTGTACAAAAGAAAACACAGAATAAAATGGCAAATAGCACTTAGACTTACAGCGCTTTACAGCCCTCTCTAAGCGGTTTACAGAGTCAGCCTATTGCCCTCCAACAATCTGTGTCCTCATTTTACCAACCTCAGAAGGATGAAAGAATGGATCAACCGTGAGCCACTGAGACTCAAATTGCCGAAGCGCTGGTAATCAGCAGTCAGCAGAATTAGCCTGCAATACTGTATTCTAACAGATTTGCGCCACCATGGCAAAGAAGGAAAACTCTGATTGAGATGAAAGAGTTACATACATGCTGCAGTGATGCAATATTGGGAAGAAACAATCAACACGTCCACCAGTGCAAATTAGTTTTCCAAGCAAAGCCATAAATTCAATCCCCTATACCAAAACTTTTGACATGGGAAGAAGTCCAGTGTTGGGTACATGACAGGTTTAAGATTTAGGCTTGTATGTCAGAAGAAAAGAGGATCAAACTGAATTTGCAGATGTATGACAGAAATCATGGTTGGATGCTCAAAATGCCGCATGGTATATAAAATCCTAGAATCTGCTCTACACCTGTCAAGATACCTGGCGTTACTGATTTTGATGAGGAGAAAAATAAAACGTGGAGGTGTCAGAACACGTTCCCCACATCTAGTTAGGCAATGAGCCAAGACTACAGACTTCGGATGAAATCTTTTATCACAAGCTGGTATGGCAGAGCAGATAGGAGACAATGAAATGCCACAGATCAGATGGTCAGAGAGATCCAAGAAAGACACTCCATCCTAAAGTCTTTCCTATGTTGTTCAAAGGAGGAGGTAACAGAACTCCGCTCACTGAAAGACATCAAGAAAATGTCAATCACTGAGGCCCCCCCCACAAAAAAGGGGGGGAGGCTGCATAACCAAATCTATTCAGAATAACGACACATGAAAACTTGTCAAGACACCCACAGAAAATATAACAAATGGGTCTTCAAAGCCAATGCAAAACAGAAGGGAATTATCCAGTACTATAAGGTTCAACTAGTGTGTGTAAACAATACACAAGTATGTCAAGGATTTATGATGAAACTTTTACACCACTAATCAACTATATTTCTATAAAGTAAAAGAATTCATTGACCCTGGAAATAAAAATTGAAGTTTCCAAAACAAGCAGACCAAGAACAGAGGGATATTTTCATTGTATTAAGTGATCAGCACTCTCCCTATTAATTCAGGCCTGAGTTATAAAAATTAAAAATGACAGGAAGGCTCCACCTTTACATTTTCATGGATAAGATACACAGTGGCTAGAATGAAATCCAGTTACCACATATACAACTATTGCTTCCAATTAAAAAAAAAAATCTGACATAAACATGAATGGCATAGGATAAAGCCGTTCAACTAACTTTTAAGGAATTTAAAATTTAAGCAATAATAAAAATGTACCAAATGTAAATATTTTTAGTTGGGGTGATTAACTTTCCAAAACTTTAAATATTAAATAAAATGCAAATGAAGTCAAATGAAATAAAATACAAATTTTAACTGTTAACGCTGCAGAATGTCAACAAAAAAGAGAATGTATTTTTAGGACTATTTAGAATTATTTTTCTAGAATAAGGAAATTCACTGACAAGTATCTCAGACTTTTGATTACATTAGTCTGCCTGCCATTCCAAAAATGGGAAGCATAATTTGATTGAGAAAGATCAGCTTAAAGAATATAATAGCCTGGCTGAATCATGTCAAGGCTCCTCTTAGTCCAGTGTTTTGTTTGTCACAGTGGCTGATCAGACTCTATAACCTGTTTACTCTCCCCATCATCCTGATGCCTACAAGGTGGCAGTTTTCATCTACTCGCAGTAGGAGAGAAAAACTATCTTGATCAAGATAGCTGGGCTTGAGAAGAAAAAACTTTAAACCCAGTTCCAATTGAAATAGTCCTAAAGAAAATAGTCATGTCAACTGCTAATTGCACTGCAGGTGGTTCTTACTAGTTGATTGCTGATCAATTGGACAATGGGATCAGTGAGAGAAAGATCAAAACAAGATGGAGGTGGCAGCATTGTAGTCAAAGCACCATCCTTGTTTACATATGTCAACTGCTGTTTTGACCCTATCCTATCCTGTGAACACTTCTGAACTGGATGTAAGGAAGAAGGGCTATATTATGGCACCGTGAGCTGCAGCGAAATAGAGAGAGACACACACACACGTTGATTAATGTTTTGTACTCTTCTCTTCTTCATTCTCTCCATTCAGCATGACTTTGAGTATACAAAGGATAAGCTGACAGTAGGCAAGGAAACCAAGGGCTGGTTTGACAGGTGCATTCTGAATGCCCTCTGCTTTTTTCCTTGCACAAATGAGATTCCATACCACCCAACTACTGTGTACGTTTGATGGGTTTTTTCGTATTTAATTGATTACGAAGTGGTTTGCTAGAAAAAAGTATTGTATTTAACAGTGAAGCCAAAGAATTATTTGTGAGGGGGAAAAAATATCTAGCCTTGAATTAAAAAAAAAATTCAGGGCATTCTGTAACATAAAGAAGAAATTCCCACTTAAGATCTGGGAATTCTTCTGGAAGCTTAAACAGAATGATAACCTAACTCTACCTCTGACAAGAAAGCAAGAGGACTCCCATTGGGTGGGAGATTAACTATTTTCACTCCAACCATTTCACTTGCAAAAAATAAACAATGCTATCAATTTGTTTTTCGTCAAACCCTCCCTAGCTTTTTCTCTTGGGAGAAAAAGAAATAACAAATTTTCTGATGGGAAAATGCCGCCTCCTTCTTAGACCGAGGAGTCCTTGCTTCAGTAAGCTGTTCCCTTTCTAAAGGTCTTATGTAAAGATAAACCACATGGCCCAGGAAACAGTTTCGGACACTTGGTTTTCGGTGGGTTTTGGTGACTTGATAGCAATTTGGACTTGAAATTTCCTTTAAAGAACATTTTTCAATGGGTAAAATAAGAAAGAAATAGAAGCGCAGACTATAATAAAGAATAGTAAGAGTTTTGTGAAATACAGAGGGCTATTATTATTATGATTTGCTGTGGCAATCCCCCCCAAAGGGAACAGCCAAAAGAAGAAGGAGGAAAAGAAGGAGGAGGAGGAGGAGGAGGCTATTATTTACTTGATTTATAGTGATTATATATTATCCCAACAAGGCTTAGCAATTTTTTTTAAATCCAGACTTTCTGGAAATTTAGATGGAGGGCTGAGTTCAGGATTGATCATACCAGGATTTGGCAACATGGGGAACTAGAGCTCCATATGGGCTTTAAATCCCTTTTGGGGACTCTTCAAAGCTACTATTCAACTTGCTAAAAGTAACATGGTTTCTAGCTACTTTGAAGCGAGAAACATTAAAACAAAATAAAACATATCGTAAGCCCTAAAAGAATCTTAGTCAGCATTAAAAAGCAAAACAAAAACCCCACCCCAAAGTCAACGAAAACTCATTTGAAAATCCTGGCTCCACTTAACCCTGCCAGGCAAAATGATTGTGCAACCCTTATCATTAAAAATTTGCCTGCCCCTATTCCTAAATGTTCCTACTTTCAATCCAAAGTAAATTAAAATGTTTTTTTTATTATTTCAGCTTGTTCATGTTTAATGATGTCTCTCAGACTACACCATGGTTTGCAGTAAAAAAAGAAGTTGAAGCTAAAATCATGAAATAAATAAATAAAGACAGGAAGCTTTACAACATTAAACTATTATTTGGTTATTCCTATATAAATACAGAACACTGTAGTTCTGTGATAGATGTCTCTTGCATAAGAGATGCTGGTTTGAGAAAATAGCTTAAGCTCTGCAAAGTAAACCTTGTTTTTTTCCTGAGTTTTAGGCCTATATTTTAATGAAGCAGAATTGTACTGTAATGAATTCATTTAAAAGCTCATGCATTTTCTTTACTAAATGACTGAGCCAAAATACTGTTGGTAATCTTAATTGGTAAAGCTAAAAATCTGACAAATCCCCTTGCAATCAGAAAATCTGCTTTGTTCTGAATTTGGTTAGCTTTTAGCTATCCTTTTTTTTAATTATAAAGCTTTGTTTTGTAAAATATTACCCTAATAATGACTGGAGGCAAACAAAGTTTATCTCCCTAGCCAACAGCCAAGAACTCAATAAAATTAAAAGGCCTAATGTGGATGGCCATGAATTCTAAAATATTCAGTGGGAATAGATTCACTGTCTCACACCAGACTAAAGCTATTTTAAAAATCCTTCTTCCTTTATCTAAATATAAATAGTTTATTTTGGTACAACAACAGTGACTTTTTTCTTGCCAATCACTGTATGATAACCCTGAGCCAACATCAATAGCTTGTTAAATATAAATATTTTTTCCTAGCTGTGTCTAATTTCTTAAAAACCAGTATATCAGTAAATTAATTAGACTGTATTACAATCAGGTCCAAGGCTAGTAAAATTTATTCCTATGAGGAATATTGTGGTTTATTGGTTACACTGGTGCACATGTGGAAATATTAATTTCAAGTTTTGTTTTGGGGCAGAAGTAAGGTAGCATGAAATAAATAATTTAGTATTTGTCATGAAAACCTTACCAAAATGTACACAATAACAATTGTAGCCACAGTAGACTACTTTGTGTTTACTGGGTGCAATTTATAAAATTATGAAATATTTCAAAACTTCATTTGACAGGAGATTTTAGTGAGCCATAAAATGAATGCATACCAGAAACAATAAACATTCTGGTGTGTTTATATTTTTCCCCCAATATAAGAAATTACAGTTAGTATGTAGCTTTGAGAGATAAACTAATGTAAATAGATCTGTCATGCATATTGCTAATTACAAATAGCTAGAACTGAGAGAGGAGGAGTGGGGAATCCAGATTGAGGCAAAGACACAAGAGAAGTAGTAGTTAAACCTTCATCTCTCTGTAGTTCCAGCTGAAATTATATATCGTTCAATCTACTATTCACAACGGGAGCTTTTTACTTCTATAGAATGAATAGGAGAAGAGAATTAACTGTTTTAATCTCAATCTGGATTCTTGGCATTGCGTTGGATATTTGATTTTAAAATAAAACAAGACATTTATTTTAAAGCACATCTAATTTGGCCCTTAATCATTTGAAATATGCTAGAAAGACTTAAAAATATACATTCACGTTCATGGTTTAGGGTCCAAAAATGAGGCTACCCACTCTGATTTCATTAAAACAGGTCTGGTTGAGTTTTCAAAAGTTTCATCTATTCAGAGGACATGAATATCTTACATGCATTGAATGTTTGAATTATGTTATTACTCAAAATCTCTGTGCCTTTTAATCTTCATTTTTCCCCTTGACCTTGATGTAAATGTCTAATTCCATATTTATTCCAGGTTGATCTAGTTCCTAGAGATGCTGGAGACCATCGGCACTAATTTTAACATTACCTTCTAAATTTATAGGCACAATATTGAAAGATGTATATTGAATGATGTATCTTCTACTGATGCTTTCTTCCATTCCAAATGTGCTCAGTTCTGTTTTAATGGGATAACAAATAGAAAATTAATCCTCCATAATTAAAGGGTTGGATTCAAACTAGTCCACGATTCAAAGTTTGCCTGGAAATTTTCCTTATGTATGTTTAAAAAATGTATTTTACTTCTTTCTAATTTCACCCTCTTTTACTTTCCCTCCACAAAACACCCTTAACAGTTCCTCCAACTGTTGAGCAGTAAAATTCACAATGTTTTCAATCCCGGGAGGTTTACCGTAGTTGGATTGCAATCTAACTACCCAATCTTGATTCAGAGTCTAGCCTAGCTGTGAATTCTAACTGCTTTCCTCTTAACATTTCTAAACCTGGTTTTTCGCCAGTGTTGGAGCTAATTTCTTTTCCCATTTCCCTCCCTCCACCCTTTTTTTTTCTTTAAAAATAATCCTGGGAATTGAGGCTCACATTTCACCCATGACCTGTAGTTTCCTGTACTAAGAACATCTCCTGTGCCACTTGTGTTTGGTTTCATTGAAAATTGATCACAGCTGGAGAAACAGGGAAATCAGATTAGCACAAAATAGTAAACAGCCAGAAACCAGCATATGCACTATTTTAATACCGTAGCATAAGAGAAAAGTGGAAAGATGATTTTAGAATATAAATGTATGATAAAGAATTTTTGCAAGTCTTGCAAAAATGTCTGAAATACTTAGAAATTTACCTCAAGTTTTTAATTTAAAAATGGAGTAAATTTCACCTCAGGGTTCATACAATTTCAATCTTTAGTTTAAATCCTACCTCACACCAATTCATTTTTAATATTAAATGGATCTAATATATTCATATTTAATATTAAAGTGGATCTACAGTACTGGATAAATTAAATACACATGATAGTATGTAGATGAAAGGTGACAGCTGTTATTGTTTGTATAAAAGGAGAAACTTGAAATCAGTAGGCCTTAAAGCCATGTAAACTGTTGGTAAAGATCCGCTTCTTCTTAATCAAGAAAGTTATTTTCTACTCAATCCTCCTCTGTCTCCAGGATATTCCAAAAACAGCTGATTTATGTCAGTTATAGTTTCATTGACTCTGAGCACAATGCAACCAATGGCCATTATGAGGTTATTATCCTCAGAATATAAAGAATGCTCTGTTTTAGGCTCCAAACAACCTTTTAGAATACAGCTGTGGGAACAATTTGTTTCCTGTTAGTGCTACTCTCCAACGAACTGGCCACAAATCAGTGGCACAACACATAAAAAGGCCAAAAGAAAATACAAAATAGTAAAGGAAGGACTCCTTCTCCTTAGTCAGAATTAATCTAACCCCCAGTTTGCATACACACAGGTAGTCCTTACATGAACACTTGATCCCTTTGCTTTCAATGGGATTACCTGTTTGAGTAATGCCAACTTGTGCGCTTATATGGAAACACCTGATCCTAGCTGCTCTTCTACAGCCCCTGGCATTATCAGGGCAGTGATGCTAATGCCAATTCTGAACTGTTTCTGTCTGTCTAACATTCCTTTTTAATCCCCATCCTGCCTGCCCCTCCCTTATGTAGGGTTACTTTAGTGATCCTTGG
>JAEANM010022032.1:0-11701 GCA_017656035.1 Myanophis thanlyinensis
GTCTCTACTTACAAAATTTTCAAGTTACAAAACGGCTTCCGGAACGAATTAATTTTGTAAGTAGAGGTACCACTGTACTTTTTTCTGTTTATAATAGTTGCCTCAGCAGGTGGCAGCACCTACCCACCTACCCAGCCCTTGCTGATCTCAGAAGCTCAGCAGGATCAGCCCTGGCAAGTAATTGGATGAGAAACTGCTTAACAATTCTAGGGTTGCAGGCTACATTGGAACATTGGAAAAAAAAAACATCTAGAAGAACATAATGACAAACTACTTCTATAATACTGCCCAGAAAACTGCATAGCTGTGGTCCCTAGGAATCAAGCTCAAATTGAGGGCATCTTTACTGCAGCTAATTACATATAATGCTATATTTCCACAATATGATCGTTTCATTCTACTGGGAAATGTTAATGCTAAAAATCTCTCTTGTGAAAACACATCCATAGCACAGCCTTCAAAGCAAATTAAAATTTATAAGGAAATGTAGATAGGACAACATTATGTTCTCTGAGAACATTTGCATCATTACTTTTATTTATAAAAGCTTTCCTCATTTGTTAGTAAGTTATGGCTTTTGCTTTGGGTTGCTACTTTATGTTGATATAATCAAAAGTACATCCCATTAAATTCAGTAGAACTTGTCAGAAAAAAAATTGGCCTAGAATTACAACAGTAATGTTAAAACATTATTTCTGATAGTTTATTCAGTAAACGTAAATGTGAAAAAACACATTCCCACATAAAATTTTGTTTAGAAATACTAGAACTCTGCAATTTTTCTTAAGCTGCATTTGTAAATTGAAATGAGGCATTTACATATGCATGTTTGTGACTACTCCAAATTACTATAAATTCCTCAATTTGAAAACTTTTTTTCCATTGCAATCTACACTGATGTGTTAAAATTCAGGTCTCTGGTTTTCATCTCTATACAATGTACTTATTGTGGAAGGCAGTCCAGTTTAATTCTACCCAATTTTTCTTTAATTACAGCTTCCATTTTCTTATTTTGTCAAATAAACATTAAAGTTGAAATAGTCATGTCACAGGCAGGAATTTTTCCAAAAGGCATCTGTGGAGGTTTAGTGAATTTTTAGATTAAATGAGATCAGAATTATAGCAAAAATGGTGGTCTCTAGAAAGGTGACTTTAATGTCATAATTTCCTGGTTAAATTTACATCTGACTTGAGAAGGAACATTAAACTGAGAAGATGCACATCCGTTCACTTAGATAGAAAACTGCACCACATTATACTAATGAAATGAACAAATTATATTTAGAGTTAGCGGCAAAGGGATAGAGGTAAAATGCCATTGGTGGGCAATTTATGCTCTGAGACATTTAGTTTTAGTGACTAAAATATAGCAAACTTCCATATGCTAAACAATATGGAGTCTTCTTTCTCATATTAGAATGAAAGAATGTATGTTGTCATAAAGGAAGTCAAAATCTTGGTTCATTGTTCAGTATTTTCTCCACTGAGTACCAGACTTTTAATATTTACATGTTCTATTTTATAGAATACTGAAAATAGTCCTGTTCACAATTGATTTTATTTTTAAAGATTTTGAGTAGACAAATTTTGGGAAAAGAAGTCCACCAATGATAAAAAGTATGAACTCCATGTTCTAGAATGATATAAAATCCAGAATCACTGGGAATATGAAGAATTCAGCAGCAGCACCATGTCTTATACTTAATCATTTTGAAAGAGAATATTTGGTGTAGATTAAATTTGGTCTGAGTAAGAACACATTTTTGTTAATTTGCCTGCACTGTGATGATGCTTAAAAATACTGAACAAAACAACTAGTTGAGCCCATCTTAAATATTTGCTTAACTTTAAAAATGTTTGGCTATGTTCAAATCAAAGGACTTTCATGTATTTATAAATTAATAATTGATTAAATTATGAATGTTCTCATATTGAACATGATTTATTCATATATCTATTTCTTTGGAATTATTTATTAACGTATTTTTTTCAAGTGATGGTGCTGCCCTTCTGCATATGCTTTTTAATATTTTCCTTTGAAGAAATTCCTCTGTTGTGTTACCAATAATGATAAAATGGTAATGTGTAACATCAGTTATAATTAACAAACTCTAATCTGCAGAAGTTCATTTCACAAATATACATAAGTAAGATTTAATTAAACATTAAATGGAAGAATTATCGGCCACTATCCTTCATTTTAAAATGGTTATTATAATCAGCTTCCATTTTCCTCTTGAATTTGGATTAAAAGATACATGCGAAATATTGATTGCCAAAATGATGTCAGTAACTTTTCTAAACTTAGGTAATGAATTGACAAGAAGCCAGTAGTGACCGTGTATAAGCCTTCATCTGGAAAAATGACTATTTGAGGAAAAGTTTCTTATAATGGAGGAAAGAGGAAGGAGTCTGGATTCTGGGCATAGCAGAAAATCAGACAGTGATAAAAGCAGTAATTCATATTACTCAGATGATGATTCATCTCATGCTTCTGATCAGTCTCCAACCATCAGCAGTCAGTCTATGCAAACTGTAAATAGAAGCAATAAAATACAGAACTTGAAAAGCCCTGCAGATTATCATGGTAAGTAGTTGGTAAAACACAATTTATTATGTGTGTGTCTGTGTGTATAATAGTGTTAAATGAATTATATGAAAATAAGATTATTTTCTTTGAAATATGGCGTATTTCAAAGCTGAGCTGACTTTGTAATACAAATTAATATTTAGGTTTTAAAATAAAAAAGTACAATTTACTCAACAAAAAGTACCCTGGCTTTTTTTTTCTTTGTAATTAAATTGGAACATACTTTTTTGTTCTTGTAATTAAATGTATTAATTGATTTTAGTCAGTTATAAATATCTCCTTTCTTCACTTCATAGTATAGCATCTTAGATACAAGACAGTAGAGAGAGTAGATATTTAGTCTCTTATTCAGTTAACAGATCAACTGATCGTGACTATTTAAACATTCATTTAGCAATAATATTGCACGAACAGACAGCACAAAATATAACTCACTTTTCTTTTAAAAGATTGACAAAGCTGCTCTCTATTTTTAATTATAGACTGAATAGTTGGTCACAAGGTGTATACTATAGTATTTGGGCTGCAAAAACTCAGATGATACTAGATGGGCTGCCATTAAATGATTCAGATTTTTTGCACACCAGATACAGTATTAGTTTCATATTAGTTTTATTTTAGATATATTTCTATTTTTCTCCTTGTTTACTTTTGTTCAACTTTATTGCCTCTCTTCTCCTAACCCATAAATGCTTTTAAGCTTTACAGTAAATTTGAAGAATTCAGGTTCTCCTTCGCTGTGCCAAAATATTGACCAATGTTAGACTGGTATCTTCTTTTTAAAAGACTATTTAGGCTTTTAGAAAACCAGGATTAAAAAAAATAAATGGTGTAAGGGTTAATATTTGCTGATTTCAAAGTGAATATTTGAGAGATTGTTATAATATGTTTGCAAGCTATGAGAAATGGTACATCTAAGAAATTTTAGTCTTGGTGTGATTTTACTAATTTTCATTGTAATCTTAATTTTGTTATATTTCTTTGTAGCCACAAAGCAGTTTTACTCTAAATACGCACCCAGCAAGAGAACTCGCTGGGGTTTTTACTCCCAGAGCCTCACCAGGGAGTCGCCTGCCAAAGATATTAGTCTTGTCACAAAGAGAGTGCTTTCTGCTAGGCTGCTGAAAATTAACGAGCTTCGTAATGAACTGACTGGGCTGCATGTCAAACTTGATGAGTTGCAGAAAGAAAATAGGGTACTAAAGCAGCTTCAGTACAGACATGAGAAAGCCCTTCATAAGTTTGAAGACACAGAAAATGAAATCTCTCAACTTCTGGCTCGGCATAATGGTGAGATGAGAATACTAAAGGAGCGCTTAAGAAAAACACAAGAAAGAGAACAAACAACTGAGAAGAAACTCAAAGCTTCAGAGGAAGAGCTATTCAAAGCTAAAAGTAGTTTGCAAAGACTGAAAAAACTTGCAGAAGATAAGAATCTCCCTGAACGTGATGAGCTGGCTAAGAAGCTGGCAATTGCAGAAAATAGATTGGAAGATAGTGAGAAGAAAATTAAGGTGAGAGATATTTTAAAAAGCGTTTTAAAAGATAGTTTCACTTTATGCTTTCTATGGTGCATACCATATTTATGCACTTACTGGCCCTTCATAAAGAAAAAAAACCAAAACTAAACAGTAACAGGCCAATTTAGTCTTGTGATTTCTTTGAATCTGACAAAGAACTAGTATCCCATGTTATTTACTAACATTGCCATTATAAATTCACAGATGTAAAATCCTAGCCAGTAAATAGTGAGGCTGTTAACTATAAACATGCTTTATACTTCTAAATAAGTATGTATAAAATTTCACTGTAAATTAAATTCTAAATTCACCTTTCCTTTTGCCATACTTGTTCATTAGTATCCTTAATTGGATCCTTGAGATTGTAAGAGGGGAGCTGAGTTCATAGAAAGCCTGCTTTGTGTACCTGCTAATAGAAAAGGATGAACTAGTTTTCATCAGCTTCCCCATGTTCTAAGAAAACCTGGAGAATGGGAATTTTCTGAAATTATATAGACATTATGCACAGACAGATTCTTGGTGAGAATAGCCCCCAAACTTCTCTTAGTAATCCTTACATTATATAAGGCAATATTCGTTCATCAAACTCACAGGGATAAAATTTCTATGGTTACTCTGTCACTCTATGTTTGCAAGTGTTAACAATGCAGTTTTAGGGTTAAGTTTATGGGATAGTGCTTAAAATATTTTTGTGCTCTTTTTAAAATTGATTTAATTTTGCTTGACTTAATTAAATTTGTATGCTGTCCATTGCACTGCTCAAGTGACTCTGGGAGGCTTACATAATAATATAGAAGTTTAAAAAAAGAAAAGAAAAACAAAAGGTCACACCTTAAAATTAGGAAGATTAAATAAACTAAATACCAGGAGGACAGGCAATTTGGGAGTGGGGATCTTTTCTTATTATTTGCCACCCACCATGGGTTGAAAATTACAGCATAGGAGTCTAAATGAATGAAAAAGGAAGTAGAATAATACGAATGTTTAATGGTAACATGAAACATTATTAAAGCTGAATAAAAATGAATAAAACTGGCAAGAAGTCTTCAACCACTTCTGGCCTCCTTCTTACCATAGTGATAAAATCTATATTTGACTAGGAATTAATTTTTAATACTGTATTGCTAATATAGGATCTAGAACTTGTCATCAAGTTATTTCTTCTTTAAAGTCATACATATGACCTTATGCTATCTCTCTAAACTGCAATGGAAAGTTAGGGGAAATTTACACTGTGAAAATAAGTTAGTATTCAGTAATATAGAGCTGGAAAAGAGAGCAGGTGGAATTTTTTTTGTTTTGCTTTTGTACTTGCAGCATTTGTCCAAGTAGAGCAAAACATGAAACTATTCAAACATTATGATAAATAAAAGGCACTTTGTTTTGTTCTGTTTTGATATCTCAAAGATGTTTTTTCAAGAGGCAACTGGACTTTCTGGTTTTTCTTTTTTTCTTTGAAGAAGTTTTGCTTCTCATCCAAGAAGCTTCTTCAGCTCTGACTAGATGCTGGGGAAAAACCAGAAAGTCCACTTGCCTCTTGGAAAACAAAAAGCACGTTTGGGACAACCATGACCTGGATGATTGAAACTCTCCAAAGACATTCTGGTTTGGTGCCTCTTGAGAAGTTGAAGTTCAGACTGTCTATAAGATACATTGATGAGTTTATGCATCTTTATTATTTCCTTTCAGTTCATCAGATGGTTGGTGACATTTTATCATGATGAAAATAATAAGACTCTCAATTTCTGACTCATTGCATATTGCATCCAACCACTGACATCAGCAAATAAGAGAAAATAGTGAAATTCTTTACAATTTAAATATTTTGATAGGCTTGAGAAGGGCCATGAAATGAAATATTTCATTTTAGAAAAGTATAATTCCTTAGCTTTGTCCCTTTAAAAATATTTTAACCAAAACATGATCATTTTACTGAATTATAGGAGTTTGAGAAGAAGCTTGATCTTAGCAATAGTAGTTTTCAAAGACAACTGCACTCGGTAAAAAAGAAGTTGTATGAAGCCCAAGAAGAAAATACGATTATCCAAGAGGAAGTTCAACAATTGAAACAAAAATTAAAGGTAAAAATTGGTATTGCCTAGCATAGAACATCTTTAAAAAATATATCTTCTAATCCAAAATATTTTTTTTTCATATCTCACATAGTTCATTATACCTGTTAACGGGAAATTGAATTAGTTTTTGATACAATTTATTGTACATTTCTCAAATATAGGTTGCAGTGTGTTTCTAGAGTTTATTCCTTTTGCTTTGTTTGCAAGCAAGATTACCAGTTTAGTGCAAAAAGTATGTGACAGTTCAGAATCCTGCATGAAGCCCAAATGTTATTTGTTTTTTTTTAAGAAAACTTTTAAGAAAGCTTTTTTTCCTTTGAAAGGAGGAATAAGCATACCTGAATGATAAAGTTTTTATACAGCAGTCCTCACTGAACTGATGTTATCTCTGCAGATGGAATTAAAACAGAAGAGAAGGAAGAAGGGGCAAAGACTATGGTTGTTATCTCAGTGTGGCTCTGTTCTGAGGGAGCACCAAAAGCAATGTATAGCCTACCAGTATTTTGCAAGCCGCAGCATTTTAAGAGAAGCTGATTTAAGGCAAGGGAATATACAGGTAGTCCTCCACTTACAACCAATTGTTCAGTAATCATTCAAAATTATGGTGGCACTGAATGACGAAACTTATTGACTAGTCCCTGAAGTTACAGGTGTTGCAGTGCCCCTGATCATGTGAATAAAATTTTGGCACCTGGCAGCCCGCTGATGCTTATGACTGTTCAGCTTCCCTCAACTGCCTATCTCCTCTCCCAATTTATGCCCTTTTGACTCCTTGCCCTTCACAGCCCCTGCCATCCTAACTGGCCTTTGCAGCTTTCTTGTTCCTGTTGCTAACCAAGTATGTCCAGCCTAGCCTTTTGCAAGGCAGTTTCTGGCTATATGAGGCTTCCTTCCTAAGGTCACGTATAGCAATTTAACCACGAGATCTGGGGAAGATGGCTTCCCATGGTCAGCAGCTGCCTTGCAAAGGGCCAGGGTGGGCATACTGCTTAAGCAGCAGGAGCAAGAAGATGGTGACGGTCAACTGGAAGAGATGGAGTGCAATTGGATGAGGCTGCTTAGGTTTCCTGAGACAGCTGTGCCTTTGGCCATGCTGCTAAGGCAAATTGAGTTACCTGTGGCTTTGCACTGTACTGCAAAGGCAACTGGGGTTTCTCAAGGCATGGCAGCTTTGCTCCATACTGTTGGGTGGTTTGGGTTTCAGAATTGTCTGTGGCTTCTTGCAGCTGCAGAGTTGCAGTGCACTAAAAGCCCCCCAGCTGAAATATGACAAGCAGCTCCCGAGCCGTACATTCTGGGACCGCTTGCTGCCCTGCAAGTTAGGGTTCAGTGTGACCAAAAGAGCAGAAATGGTGGTGGTAGTGAAACAGAGGGATAGAGTTAAAGAGGAAGTAATCTCTTTCCTTTTCAAGGCTCGAGGCTGGGAGACATCCAGAATGGTTGGATTGAGCTGGGTCCACCAACAGTAGAAATTGGTTAATGATGGACTGCTGTTGCCAAGGGATGTGATCACGTGGCATCATGCTTTATGACTGCATTGCTTAGCAACAGAAATTCCAGTCCCATTTGTGGTCATAAATTGAGGACTACCTGTACTTCCCCCCCACCATTCAATCTAATGATTGACGGTGGCTGCCTTCATAATGAATTCAGTTTTCAGAAATTATGCAAAAGTAAGCAAAATCATCCTTGTTAAAAATATGACTTTAAATTTTGGAATTAAGCAAAACTAAATCCCAATTTGATTTTATCCAACCTTATTTTACTTTGGTAATAGGTAAGATTTGCAGTTTTGTTTATATAAAGATCAAAATGTAATTATTAAAAGTAAATAGAAACATAGCCACCCTAACCTCAATGAAATAATTACATTTTGGGTAGGGTTACACAAATTCATGTTACTGATTTAGGCAATTGGGGTATTATGGAGTTTAAGAATCCCCGTGATATAAAATTGTGTTCTGGCCTTGTCTAAATTGTTAAGCTCATTAGCCATATTTAGGGCTGCAACATAGACACAACGTTACTCAAAATAAGTCTTCCTTGGATTGCAGATGTATAGTACATCCCCCTGTAAAAACCTGATAATGATCTGTTTAAGATTGGTCAAAGTATATCCTTCCTTTCACAGGATCATTCATGCCTTATAAAACTGAACAGTTGTACACATGTTTTGTTACATAATCTTACGTTATTCCATCCCACATCTGAAAGTTATTTTGCCTTCAGGAGTATGGAGTTTATATTTTGGTAGAGAGGGTATATTATATTGTATCAAGTAATAAAACATCTGGGCTGAACACGTTGAATACTTCAGAATTATCTGGTTACTCACATAACTAAACTTCAAGACACATATTTGTTATAAAAATTGAAATATAAACATTGGGCATATAGCTGAAAAATCTTAGAGACACTGCAGTAATAAAAATGTAAGAATTGCTTAGTTTTTTGACAATTTGTATGTTTCTATCTTTATTAGGAAAAAGAGAGAGCATTAGATGCAAAAAATATATATTCTAATCGTATGTTAAAATACTCACCCAGAAAACATGATATCACACCAAGAAAAAAAGGTAAATATTAACCATTACATACAAAATAATGTTTACTTTAAATCATATATCACTCGAGTGATTTCTCAATATTTCTATATTGAATATTGCCTGCCTTTTTAGTGAATAATCTTTATTCTAATTTTGCATTTGAAAACTAAAGCAAATCAACTCTTAGCTCAATTAAAGAATAAATTATTATGTAATTGTATTGTTATGTGTGAAGAAGCAATTGGCTTAATAAGAGATTTTTAAATCTTTATTGCTGTCAGCATTTGAGACTTCTTATAGCTCCATATTCCATTACAGATGTTCTGAGGGACTCTCTTTTGATACACATTTAAGACATTCATATTACTAATAAAACAAGTGGGTATAAACTTCCTGAAACTGTTTGTTTGAATAAAACTATTTAAAATGTGGCACAAAATTTGTTATAGTTGCTGAGAAAAATATGGTAAGAGAAGTACAGAACACAAAAGGAGTACAGACTACTGGATACTTCTCCCAGATAGAATTTCCATTACCACCAAACTTCATTTCTGATGAAATTGCGGAGAAAAAGGAAGAAGATGGGCATCTCCAATTGGTGAGTTTCCCTTTTTACTGTCTTCTGTTTACTCACCAGTGTCTCTCCATGTCATCTGTATTGAAGTGAAAGTAGATCGTCCTCTGCTTATGACTATTCATTTAACATAAGACAGAAAAGTGACATGATTTCTATTTGCACTTATGACTATTGCACCACACTTGCAATTACATGGTTGCAGTTTGGGCATTGGGCAACTGGCGTGCATTTATGATCAGTTGTTGCTGCATCCTGCAGTCACAAGGTTGCAATTTTTGTCAGTTTTTTAGGGCAAAATCCACTGATTGGGGAAACTGGATTTGCTTAACGACTGTCATTTGCTTAGTGACTATGGAATTCACTTAATGATCACTATAAAACTGTCATGTAATTGGTCCGATTTAATTTATCACCATAAGGATTTACAATGGAAATTTTGGTTCTAATTTAGTTGTAAGTCAAGGACTACCTGTAACTGCAAATTGAAGATCTAAGTTTTAGTATGATAAAATATAGGAATGCCCAGGTTTCTTCAGATATCTAAGGTCTGAAAAATTTGTGAGTCAAATCTAGCTAAAACATCATGTAGAGAAAGCAGGCAGCATCTTTTTCTCTGCTTCTTTGAGTGAGAGTCCTTCTCATATCCATGAAAAGTCTTTCTTAAGAACTGGAAGTCCTTTGTGAATGGAAACAGACAGTGGCTGAGCTAAAAGGGATGTTGAATATCAGGTAATAGCATCTTCCTTAAGTAGGAAAGAAGTATATACTACTCTTTACTATTTCACTAAATTATTTTGATCATAATTTGCTGATATTTTTCGTTAATGGAACTTTTTTGAAGAAGAAGAATTCTCTATATGTGAAGGTTGAAAGATGAATAGTGAAGTTCCTAATTAAACTCTTGATGGTGTTGAATGTGGAGAGACATTCAAACCAGTCTGATCTAAATGATGACTGAGTAGGAACTGGGACAAGTGGGAGGGGCCTGTCCTTTTATACTTTTCCTCTCAGCCAAATAGATCTACGAATGAGATTGAACCCAATCAATGGATTGTCTCTTCACAATCAACGGAGAATGACAATATTCATTGTAATTTCCTCCAAATGGTTTTCGAAGAGCTTTTCATTCTATATTTATATTTTTAGGAACAGCCAGTTAAAGATTGGAAAGAACAAAGAGAGGATTTCGAGCAGGAACAGAACCAAGAAAAAGAAAGAGAAGAGAAACTAAAAAATGAACAAGAACTCCAAGCATTGGAAGAAAGAGCAAAGAAACTAAGAGAAGGTACAGTTGAAATGTTTACATTTGCAGAATTTATATATGATGTATACACACACATACATAAATAACAGACACACATACACACAGACACAGACTTTCCTCCAATTATTATTAGCTATATTTCTTATGGTTATTTCTTCTTGGTTGATAAACAAAACATTTTATTTTTACACTGCAATAAGTAAATATTATGGACAAGTTTTTATTTTTACAATACATCTGTGATTGTTGTGGGGCAGTGAAATGTAATCCTATCACATAGATCAGTAGTTCTTAAACTGGAGGTAATTACCCCCAGTGGGATAATTTGGACATGTCCTGGGGATAATGGAACAATTTGTAATTGCTTGTTTGTGAGTTGAGGATCCATTTTGGAACTGCCTGGTGCCAAGACACTTGTGAAAATAACGGATGTGAATGTTATTACAATGGTGTAAATAACATTATTAGAGACAGGCAAAAGAGGTAATTGGATGAAACAATTTAAAAACCACTGACATTGTATTGAGTATTGTATTGAGGGCCTCTAGGCAAAAGACAACTCTCTTGAGTACAATTCCTGGATGTGTCCTTGGTAACTGTATGGAAGTGGCTTACTAATACCTTCTTTGGTTATTTTTCGCTTATCAAGCCTTCAGCTCTAGGATTATTTTGCGGCTGCCTTTTGTGCTTCCCTAGCTGTTTCTAAAATGAATGGTTGTTAGATGCTGTTATCTCCTCTGAATGCTTGGCTCAATGTGGTAATGATGGTGGTCTCCATAGACCTAAATGGCTCAGGACCACAGAATTTAGATAAACCCACCTCCCCAATACAACCCAACCCATATGTGAAGAACAGAAGAACAACTAGGAATAAGAACAATTTAGGAATAAGATGGTTATGACACGCAGTTATGGTATTCTCACTTGGGAAAAATACAGACCATCCCCGTGTTATCTAGTCTCAAATTAAAAGATAAGTGCTTGTCCTCTGCATGTTTTCAAGATGGCAGTTCAGAAGCAGACTACTTTTTAAGCGAATGCTTTTTTAACTGCATAGCTACAGTGGGGCAAAAAAGTATTTAGTCAGCCACCAATTGTGCAAGTTCTCCCACTTAAAAAGATGAGAGAG
>JAEANM010022033.1:0-11701 GCA_017656035.1 Myanophis thanlyinensis
AAAAAATCTCCAGTATCTACCTCGGACCATTGAACCCCGCGAAGTTCTCTTTGAAGACAGAACAAGAGCACATGCCGATCATGTTGGGCAAGGGTTTGATTGGCAGAGTACAGCTGCTGTTGGAGTTTTAAAAGCTGTGCAGTTTGGTGAATGGTAAGAGCAGGGTTTATAGCATTTTAAAATAGAGATGTATTGATTTTTAACAGAACATACGTTATAATATTCTTGTTACAAGGCATTTTTGCTATAAATTTTTAAAATCCAAATTACCAGGAAAATCTAATCTCTGAAAATTCCCAGAATGGGTTTCTTTATGCAAAAGGAATTGTTTTCATAGTACAGTAGACTTGTTTGTGGAAGGATATTTTGAGATGGCGTATTTTAGAATGAAGTCTTGAAATGAGGCCCATTTGAAATTCAATTCTATGGAAGTTGCAAGAAGTATTTAATTATATGCCTCCATGAAGCTCCTACAGTACAGGCTGTTCTTTGTATACTTATAAGTTGTATCCTTTATTAAATTGGTAATGGGGAGTAACAATTGGACTAGATAGTGATTTGTTATGAGCAATTTATGTTGTTATCACTTTCTCGGTACATGATCTCTCTTAAGTCAGGCTCCATTGTTGGGGCAAATCCAAGAACTATAATCTTTAACCTTAGCTTTTAAGGTTTTAAGGATGTAGACAATGTGTGTAAAGAGATGTAGACTACCATATTAAATCACTTAACTGGTTCTATGTTAAGAAATATGATCAGTGTATACATGCAAATGGGATCCCACTGCTTAAGACGATAGATGGAAGAACTTGACCGGAGAAACCTGTGTGATTCTCAGTACCAGACATTATATGTTATGGAATTTACTCTATTGTATGACATTTTTCTAAATGGGTAATGCTGCCTTCCTTGAAAGATGTAGTGATGAGGCTGTCAGTCCTAATGGAGTATGGTAGCATAAAAAACAATAAGTAAACAAACCATCTTAGAGGAAGGGAAAATAAATTGTATTTTATACGTGCATGAGTTTATATGTCCCATATATATATAATAAAAAAATATTTCCTAGCGGTTGACCATCAAAATGAGGAGACAAGTTGTTTTGTTATTCAATATATACAATTTTCAAAGTTTAATATTCTCAAACGTATTTTTCCAATTTTCATTTCTCCAGGAGTGACCAGCCTCGTATAACCAAAGATGTTGTTTGTTTTCATGCTGAAGATTTCACTGATGTAGTTCAAAGACTTCAGTTGGATTTGCATGAACCTCCAGTATCACAGGTAGTCTTGTATTGTGTTGTACACATTGTTTCCAGTTAAAATGCTGTTTTTTCCCCTGAAAGTTTTCTTTGTTGATCCTTGATTATAAAATAACATGTCCAGAATAACAGACACATGCTTGAAATGCATAAATCAGTGGGGATGGGAGATGGTGGATTAGATAATGTTAGAGTTCCTCTGGGAGATGGGTGGTTTCTAAATCTGATAGCTCATTTAGATAACTCATTAGAAGGCAGGCAGATCTAATATCTAATTATTTTAATTGATTTTAACTGTATTTTGTATTTCTATTTTGTTTTATTGGCTGTAAACCGCCCCGAGTCCTGAGGGAGAGGGGGCGGTATATTTATTAAATTAAATAAATAAATAATATATCTGAATTTTGAGAAGTAATCCCTATCAAATCACTCAATCCTCTCTCCTAAGTATAACCATCTATTCATAAGTGCCAGATTTGAATTTATTTACTTATTTATGAAATTAATCTTACTGTGACTCTAGGGTCACAAATGTCTCAGTCTGAAAGATGGTATCTTGGGTACTGTTTAATAGTGCCTTATAGCAAAACATTCTAAGAAACATATTTAACATGTCATAATTTAAGTTTGACATTTCTGTATCTTATATAGTGGGTTCATATGTTTCATAGTATACATAGGGAGCTTTGGGGGATTAGGCACTTATTTGAGATTTTAAGAGCATCTAATGAGCGCTGTCACAAATTGGCTGACATAGCATGACAGTCACAAAGCGTATCAAATGGCTAATTGTTTCCCAGAATACTGTTTACCATTCCATTAAGAGCTTTGTGGTCCAAGAATACTTACCTGTGATCTATAGTAACGGATGCTTGTTACTGTATAAAAATCCCAGCCCATTCCAGAAATTCTGTTCCATGGCATCAGATACCTTGCGTTGTCTCCAGATACTTTTTGCTAAAATACATAGGTAAAAAGTAGGCACGAAATAAGCCTCATTCAAAAATATATTTTATGATAATTTTTCTTGAGCAGCATGATTGTAAATTACCCTTTCGTATCTTATTTTACATTTGAAGTAATGTTAAAAAGTAGCACAACCTTATCCTTTAAAAAAAAGTTTCCTCATTGTTTTCTTTCCAAGAGAAGAAGCCAGCAGTTGTTTGTGAGTAAGACAGGTTTTGCCTGGGCTTTAGCAGTAAACCTGTCCATTATTTTTCAACAAAGATTGAACTAATATGAATAAAAGCAAGATTTCTTAAGCTTGGTTCAGGCTTTAAAACATGATGATTTCAGAAAACATTTTATATTTAAATATTTGCTGTTTTAAATAGATTTTTGCTATATTTTAAGATATTTTTGTTTTATTTATTTGTGTGGTATTATTATAAACTGTTTTGAAAAGCAAGATATAGGTAAATTCTGAACAGAATATCTGTTTCTAGACATGCTTAGATGTTCATTGTGATAAGAAAGGTCAAAAAAGCATTGTCATACTTGGTTTTTAACAATTCTTTAACTTGGTCCAACTCAGTATAAATTTAGCTATAGTTGTTTGTTAACACTCCAAATTGTTTGATTGATTGCTCCTATTAGAATGGGAATTTCCTTATTTGATCTGTTAGCATAGTAGTTTCAGTACATGGCTCATGGAATATGTGTCATTTAGACTTCATATTGATTTCATCAAAACAAATAGTTTTATGACTTATATACACAGCACCAAAAAATACAATTTTTAAATCTTATTTATAGTTCTCTCTTTTCCACCCCTCAGTGTGTTCAGTGGGTTGACGAAGCTAAACTAAACCAAATGAGACGAGAAGGGATTCGCTATGCCAGAATCCAGCTATGTGACAATGACATCTACTTCATCCCTAGAAATGTCATTCATCAGTTCAAGACAGTGTCAGCTGTCTGCAGTTTAGCTTGGCATATAAGGCTCAAACAATACTATCCTGGAGCAGAGGATTCTCAGTGTATGGAAAACATTTCAAATACGGACATGGTGAAACTGGAAAGTGAAGACCAATGTGTACTTATGAAAAAAGAGTCTGAAGAAGAAAGAGAAGTACAGACTGCAACAATAGCATCACCATCACTGTTTTCATCCCTGTCATGACTTGTTCTGCAACAAGATTAGCTGATTTGCCCCTTCCAGCTTTTAAAACTAGAATCAGATCAGCAACACAATTCACAGAAGGATCATATACTTTTCTTGTCTGATATGTACATAATCATACATTTTTAAACAGCTTTTTAAAATTTTGATGTGAAGTTATAGTTTTATAACTGGGTTATGTTTTATTGGAGAAAACTTGCCTATAATTCTATAAAGAAAGGTGACATTCCAAAATGTCAAGCGTATCTTTTTTACACAGATTATGCAAAGTTAGAGTTGTATTTTATTCCCTTAGTACAGCATGTAGTAGTGGACAACTTTTTGAATTTCTTTTTTTAAGGGATGAGGTAAATAATTCAACAGTTCAATAGTTTTCCTTCAGGAATATCAAGTATTTAACACTTGATAAGTCTGATAACTTTTCATCTATTTTATCTTTAGCTTTCAGCATAAAGGGATGGTTTCTGTGGCAGATTCACAAAGTGACTCTCCCTCCCATTCAATTAATGGCTTGAATGAAAGAGAAAGCACAGCACTTTTAATGATCAATGACATTTGTATGTGTGAGAGTTTGAAAGCCTGAAGGAAACTCAAGTTACCAGCAGTGTAGATTAATCCTTAAATGCTTAAGAAGACATTCAGTAAGAAGTTGATGTATGAGATTAGTTGCAGAGTGTATGATCTTGTTGAAATGAAATTACTGATACAACTCTTTCGTGGTCCTCTGCTTTTAATGTATATTGGAATATTTTTTTAATATCTTTCCGAACTGCATCTTAATACACTAGTGTCTAATGAAAGTAACTTGTTAGCAGTCTCTTTGAGGAAACTGCTATCTTTGAGCACTTTAAGGCTTTACAATATTTAAACCAACTTGGTGGCTTGTTTAATTCACAGTAGGCATCTTAGAGGGAAACCATCAACTCCTTCGCATTGAGGCACTTAAATTGCTTAATATAATAGGGTGGGCCTATATCTCCTTTATTCTTTGAAATTATATATAACTGATTCACAATAAACTGTCACATAATCACATATGGATTGCTACTTTCGCAAGTAAGTCTTGGATTCCTTAATGCTATATTGGAAGATTAAACAGCACATGTTAGTATGTTCAGTATAATTGGCTGATATTATTTAGCATTCCTTCAATATTCCCCAGCATTAAGTAGATTCAGCTTTTATTCATTATATACAGAACAATATTTGTTTTGGATAGTAAAATGAAATTTTCCCCCTCATATGTAGGATCTGAACTTTATCATGATTTAATCAAATTTATTTGTATTTTTAAATCTGTTTTTTAATGTAGAAGACAGAATGGGAGTGCTACACCAATGCAAGTCAAGAAAGCAGTTGTGGAAAAAATGCAAATATTCGTATGTTTGTAATAGCAATTACTTTGTGCAATATTGTTTTGTGTAGATTATATGCATATTAGCACCTCAGTATAGAGGACACAGTTTTAAACAAATAGCAAAATAATCAGAAAACTTTGCAGTATTTAGATAGAACTTGTATTACTCCTGATATATACATGTTTATGTATTGACTTTGGTGCAGTCCTGAAGACAAGTAGAAAAATTTTCAACAAATCGAATTTGGTGGGGACTTTCTAAGTAATCTGTGTAAATAAGGTGTTTAGGTTGAAACCTTTTTACAAAAGGTAGTGAGTTCTTATACAGGAGTGTAGCTTTTAATGAAAAATTCTACATTGACCAATACTGGTTCAGAAAACCTCTGTGTACTCTGGCTTTTTACATTTTTTTACAGTTATCCAGAAGAATTTTCAAAAGCTGTAGTTGGCTGTCCTAAGTAAAATTCTTCATAGACAATATGGGCTTCAGTACTTCATTTATGTTTGACCAATTCTACATTTTTGAATTTTTCTTCCACTAATTTTCCTTGTCTTCCAAACATCAACTTCCCACAGTTAAAGTTATGTAAATAACAAATACAACTCCAGAGTTGTCACTTGGATATTTCAACTGCATTGAGTTGCACTGTGTACTGTATGATCACTCAGGAGTTGGATTTAAAAAAATAATTAAATGAAAAACTGTTTATTACTTCACTTACCCTGTTTTGAAATATACATTAGAAAATTGTTTCAAATTCTACAATCTAGTAATGGACATTAGAAAAAGACACAGAGTAAGATGAAAATAATAGTTGGAATCTAAACTTGCTCCTTTGAGACCAGAATGAGGTTTTCTATTAGCAGAGGGAACCAGGATTCAGAGAATGCATTCAGCTAGAGGAAAAGGTTTCCCAACTCTCCAGAGCACTTCTTCATTGGGAAGGGGAGGAAAAGAGTTGGCAAAAATTACCAATACCCATTTTTTTTTTTACAATGTGAACTTCATTGTGCAGAGTTCTGGATTCAGTTCAGTAACCTTAAAGGTTTTTGTGTGTGTGCATCACATTACAACAATAGGCTTACAAGAGAAGCCTTTTTTAAATTAAGAAACAACATACTAAAGGTATGTGAAATGAACATTCATGACCTTTGCCATTTATGAAAGATGAAGCAGCATCCCACATTTTTCCAACTCAAGAGTTTTGTGTCAAAATTTTATGGTGTTTCGTATAAATGTATTCAACAACTTACATTTCAAATATATTTTCTGTCACCTATTTTGATTTAATAATACATACAGTCTTTACTGCAATTACTTTGGCCACATCTTTACAATAGTTAAAAAGTATGAATTGTCACTATTACTGCATTCCCTAGCAAATACCAAAGAAGTCTGGGCATGAATTTTGGCTTAACTGCCAGGACTCTTCTTATTTCTCTTTATGCCTGTAGCTCACTTAATACTGCTAGACTGTTTTTCCTAGAAACTCCTGAGAGTCAGTCATTAAGCTTTTTCAGGAGCAGGAAGAAGGCTCAGTTAGTTTACCTAGAAAGCCTGAGTGCATGCATCTCACTCTGGTTCAGTGGTTAAGATTCTTATTATAGGAACAGTTAAAAAAAGCACTACAACTGATGTACTAATCCATGTATATTCTAGAATAAGAAAGACCAATACAAATACTTGAGTGAAAAATAATTATAATGGACCTGAAAAAGTGAGTGGCAGAATGGTTTACCTTGATTTTGTTTGAGAACATAATATTTGCTCTTGGAGTAGAAAAGAGATGAAAATGTCTCAGGAAGATGTTGGGAGTGATTTGTGCTGATGTGATGAATTAAAAAAATGATTATTTTGCCAGCGTAATTGATACTTTGATGCCAAGTTGCTTTATTTCACTTAAACCTGACAGGAAATCTTATTTTATAAATCGCAAAATATGTAGATATTACATATTTACAAAATCAAATGAAGAGTAAAGGCAGAAAAATCTTTACATTTATTTTATTAGAAGTAGTGGACAATTTGGGAAGACATTTCTAATTTATATAATTGTTGAATACTAGTTAAGCATTCATTATATTCTATCTTTTAAATGCCATTAGCAGATTCACAAGGTTGGTTCTTATTTAAATATCCTGAGCAGCTCTAACTTGGAAGCTGGGAAATTTCTTTTGTTTTACTAAAAATATTTCTTTTTAAATACCAATTAAAAATAGTATGTATTCAAGAAAGGTTGTATTGGACAACTGATTCATTTAGGAAACCAATAAAAGCAAAATTAACATTTAAGTGAACCAAATATTTTACAGTCCCCCTCACATATTTCTGAACCTGAAGTAATGTGTAAATAATTGACATGTTCTCTTCCATGAAGATGGAATATATGGAGGTTTTATGTGAAATTAAGGAATACTTCCATTACAGATTTTACCACATAAGGGCTCTTTAGCTGTTTTCCTATTTTTGAGGGCATAACATTTGTCCAGAGACAAAGTTTATAGCCAGAGTCCCAAGATGCATATTACTTGTTTTTTTTTCCTCTCATGCTGCCATTCATATGCTTGAATTTATTCTGGGTGGTTAATTATCTTCACTTGTGGCACAATCCAGCCAAAGTTAAGCATCTATGTCCCATTTATTTTGAATAGGAGATAAGCAGGTGCTTAATTCTCAATTGAAATCAGTGGAAATTTAAATGTGTTTACTGTTGGTGGGATAGCACTCTTATTTCCTTATAAATGCTATTTATAGCCATATTGGTTGTGTTTGAAGGTTGCTATGAATAAGGATATTTATCCTTCAGCTCCTAATTTTTTTGTAATGTGGATAAACTATATGTTGGTCCAATAAACAAATTTCCAATAATGTTATGGCCTTCCATTGATATACACAATATTTTTAGGACCCAACAGCACATGTAGTTGATAACGGGCTTCTCTTAATCTAGCACTTTCAATTCTGTCTAAGTAAATACTTATCTTTACATGTTGTATAAAATAGATTTGTGTAGTGTTTTGTGATTAAATTCAGTTTTGATTGGCAGCTAAGATATTTTTCTGTGGTTTTAATAATCTAAGGTCTTTGCATATAAAGGAATTGTACAATTGCCTGGAAGACTGTTTTTGTTTTTTTGTTTTTTGCTTTGTGTGGCCTTAGTATATTTATTGACATTTTAGCAAGTGTTTTAAAGAAGTTTTTATAATAGTGTAAACTGATGGGAAAATTTTAAGCCTTTCTGTGAATAATCCTTTGACACAGTGCATTTCTTTTGGTAGGTGACTGTACAAGCGTATCACTGTCAAAGCTATTTGTTTAAAAAAAATACATGGAATGCATAGAATTTTTCCCCTGTAAAGTATTTTTTTTAATAAACAGAAGTCTGATTTGTGCTTAATTAAAATGACTGTTTAGTAGAACCCTGTGCTACAGAATATTGGATACAATGGGATAAATTGCAAAGGAAACCTAGTAGTTTTTGAGTAGAAAAGTGGGATTAAGTTAAAATAAGTGAAATTGGATAAGTAACAAAATAAAGTATAAGCTACTTCAGGGCAAAACTTCTAAATATGGGCTCAAAAAATAATTTGTTTAATGTATGTAGCAAGATATGTTTTGGAATCATATATAGTACGATTATCAAGATTATACTTCAAACTACCTACTTCTAATCTTGTGTTCTTTTTCTGAGCATTCTCATGTAAACTGTTTTTAATCTTAATGCCTGTTCCTTCTTTTTCTTTAGATAAAGAAAACTTTTTATTTCAATAAGGGAAAGATTTTTAGAATTTTAACGCCTCTATAGATCTACAGATTTAGACTGTCTTCAGTTGTCCAAAGTTTTTTTCATACCAGGGAATGTTTTAGCAGATCCAATGCTGGATTCAAGCAAAGCAGGAATTCCTATTTTCCTTATTGCTAACATTAGCAAGGAAAGGCTCTTGACTGCAGGTATTTCTTGATATCCCTCTCTCCTTTATGGACATTTTTAACTGAAGCTTTGTGTCTGATGTTACTGTAGACTTGATAGTTTCTAGAGAAAATAAATCCTGAACACAGAAGTGCTTTAAACTGGATTGCCGTATCACAAATCGCAAATTTCTGTATCTCAGTGAAGCACAGACAAAGCAGGAAATCATGTGAGAATATTATTCCCTTTATTATTATTCTTGCTTAAGTATAAACTGTTTCTTAATTTTGCTAACTTCCAAGTGTGCAAAACTCAATTCCCTGAACTCTCCAAACAGTATTGTCACTGCTGAGAATTCTGGGACTTGAGAGTCCACATACCAAGGTGAAAAACACCAGTTAAAAGTGTGATTTATGCTATTGTTTGTGGAAGTATGGCAAATTGTAAACGTTTCATAAAATGGAAATGAAGCAACATTCTTTTCCACACTGTTTCAATACTTATTTAACAATAGATAGGACTTATTTCCCTTTTTAAATTGTTTTCTAGCATCTCTAATATTGAAAATTGTAAGCTAACAAGCTCAAACTGAATGACTCATTTTCACCTGAGAACAACTCTACTTTCCAAGTGGACAAAGATACAAGACAACATATTTTGCTGCATCCTAGTTCATCTATGGTTACTGCTTTCAAGAGACTCCTGGTTAATGAGGCAGGAATGTACGAACAGTAGCTAGTGTTTAGAGATGTGCTGAGAAGAATATGAAACGGAAAATAGCCTCAGAGCAGTCATTGATATAATAACCAGTAGGGGACAATATAACAAAACTCTAATATCTCCATTACAGAAGGGATGACAGGCATTTATAGATACTCCTTTTTGACTGACTTTTTGACCTTTTATTATGAAAATCAAAGGGACAGTGAAGATCGCCCCTTTGGTTTAATTGTCTGCTCTTCAGTGTGAGATAAACAGCTGCTAAACTTAACTCAGGATTTAATCATGGATAAAGCTACTATGTATATTTTGAGACCTGAGGATTTTTTTTCTTCCATCATTACTTGTTAGACTATAATGTGATGAAGTAGACTAGGGTTAATGGTAATAATCTGTCGGAAGCATTTAAGAATTTGTAGGGCCTACAACTGCATTTATATGGTTGGGACATGTAGGAATATCACTGTATATAATATTATCTACCTTATGGCTTAGTCTCTTATAACATCCACACTGAGATTTACCCATCTGCAATATTGTGACCTCTTTGACATTATACATTCAAATTGATACCCAACCCTACACATGCAGCAAGGTAAATTATGGAACTTCTAATTGGAATGGGAATGCAGATGATGGTGCAGGTGATGGGTGTCAGTCAGTGAACACTTCCTGAGTCAGTTTTATTTTTGTGACATATTGCTACATGGATATAACACCTCCCCCTCTTGAAATACCACCCAGGTATCAGTGAACATTTCTAGTTGATTTATGTAACACAGGCAACCAGTGCTGTTGATACCATCAATTATTGGGACAGCAATTTTCCCAAGCAGCACGTAAAAAAACAGACTGTTGTGGAGGGTTGCTTCTGCTCCACTTGTCACCGCTGCTGCAGGCTGGACCGCATGTGGCCTACTGCTGCAAAATACCCAGGTCTGGCATAAGTGATATTTCCCTCTTGCAGACCAAAGGCCTTGGTTCCCTAGAGAATTTGGAGTGATAACGCAGATGTAGTTACCTGGCGCACAGACAAGATGAAGATGCATCTGCTCCTCTCTCATGCCAGCCGAAGCAGCGAAGCCTTCATTACACCTGCTTAGAACAGGCTAGAATAGGGTTTTTTTTTGTCTATGTTTGGAATGGGACTAAAAATAGGGATATTGAAACGGAATTACCACCACTTTGAGGAAAAGGACAGCCATACTGGTTGTTACTATTTGCTTTTCTCAGCTTCTAAGTTTTAAGATTATGAACAGGATCGGAGACAGCAAAGGGCTATCAGGCTGTTTAATCAATCTTTGCCTCTTCCAATTAAATGGGGCTGAATTAGGGAAGTTCTCAATGTCTCTTTGCTCAGAGGATGCATTTTCCCTTCCCTAATAAAACTTAGAAGACTTTTATTGAGATTTTTGCAGAAAAAATATAGTCTAAAATTGCAGGAGCATTCGCTTTTGGGAAATTAAAGAAGAAACGGGTAGATTATTTGTTAGCTTAATTGATACCTGAAGTATTTCCTACTCCCCCATCCCCACCCACGTCCCCTCGTTTCTTTGTATGGCATTAGTACTTTTAACCCGGGAACGATTTGCATACTTTACCTTTGCATGGCTAACTACTCCATAAAATCCTTACCTGCATCTATTTACATCTTTAGCGAGAAAAAGTTCCCAAACCCTTATTTTTGTTTTTATTAATAGATTTTAGCCTGTCACGTTAAATTTTGCTATGTTTAAGAGCAGAGCCTGGATTCCAAGCCAAATTCAAACTCCCGGTTACATCTAAAAGTGTTTTGGTGGTGTTATTATTTTGGGGTGGGGGTGGGAAGTCGTTAAATAAAACCCCGGAGTACGTAATGCCTCCTCGCCGTCCTCGTAACACACACGCACACAAAATGCGCTGCCCCCTAAGCGTTAGCTCGGGCTTTCCTCAAAGTCGGCGTTTGATTGCTCTTGCCTCCTTCCCTTAAACAAAATAAGAAAAGGAGCATCGGGGGATGCGACACTTGATTGATGCTGCCTGTCATGACAGGACGGGCCGGAGAACGTGGGCGCCGACTCTCTCTCTCCAGTCGCTTTTTTGGGAACGGTAAGAAAGAGACCGGACGGTAGCGCCTAAAGACCTGGCGCTCTTGGGACGTTTGTGGATGGAAGGTAGAAGGGGCAGTGGAGGAGACTAAAGCCAGAGCAGATACAAGAAAAAGATTGAGACTTGGAGGGCAGGGATGAACTAAAGCAGGGGTCTCCAACCTTGGCAACTTTAAGACTTGTGGACTTCAACTCCCAGAATTCCTCAGCCAGCTTTGTAAGTGCAAGTTTTGGTGGCTGAGG